>CAAKHC010015767.1:0-21838 GCA_901007825.1 Macroramphosus scolopax | reverse complement strand
GATCTCTGGGGGGGGGGGCGTCCTCATTAAGGAGTTCTACCTTTTTTTTTAAGTTTCTATAATTCACAGACAAACTAAAAACAGCTGCTACAGACACAAGAGTTAAATAATTGGTCTCTTTACCTGGTGTTAACACCATGTATCTGTTCCTCTCTGTCCCAGGTTAGTGTCAACTTCATTTATATTGGTACAAGTAGTGCGGTACTCTCCCCCCCGGTGACATATCAACAGAATCAAACGCACCAGCGTCCTGTAACTAACACGGGCGTCAGCAGAAGCTCCGTCTGTGATACGAAAGCAACATTATGTCACTTTAAGTTGTTTTAAACTTTGGCACCAGAGACGTTCCACTGAAGAGACTAACAGCAGGCCTCACATCGATTCAACGCTGCGGTGAAATGAATTATGACCGATTCCCTCAGACTGAAGTAAAACTTGCTTTCATTCATCCACACGATTCCAGAGCCCACGTCCACTTAGACTGAACGTTATATCATTTCATACCGCTGGCGCAGCTCTGAAACTTTCATTGCAGCTTATATAATCACATCTTTACACTGTACTCAACCAACAAAACAAATCTTTAGTCCGTATGTCTTTTAATTATTTCTGACGTGCGCTGGCGGAAGTGTTGACAGTGAAGTAAAGTAGACGACGACGTCAAACCAGCTGTAACTCAATATAACAGCACTGTTAGGTCTTTAGTGCAGTAAAGTTTTCCACTAGAATTAAAGACAGATTGTGTGCTTGTGTGTGTGTGCTTGTGTGTGTCTCATTAGAGAAACAGACTCCTAATGTATGTTTATCTGGGATAAAAAAAAAGAGGTGTGTTTGTTTTCGATGTTCGGTGGCGTTCTACGAGGAGCGCCGCCGTGTCCGAGCTTGTTTCATGTGGAACTTGGCCTCCGCGCACAGCGGGAGCCAATAAAACATGTTTTTGTGCTTGGAGGCAGACTGGGGGGGGAAGCAGTGACAGACTGCTGGTGTGTGTTTGCAAGCGGAGACTGAAAGTGAGCTAAATGAATCCCACACAGCTTTTCAACAGGCCTGCGTGGCGGCGAGGACGCCTCCTATTTGTCCACCGTTCGTTATCCCAGAGAACGATAGGAGAGAACGATGTGTCGAGCCAAGACAAAAGACAGTCAGCACATTTCCTGCTGCTGCGTCTGTTTACTTGATTTGCCCGAGCGTTCCTGTATCTCGCTGCCTCTCCCTTTCCCAACCTCCACTCCCTCTCCTTCTTTTGTCCGTCCCTCCGCCTCACTAAGCCTCCACATGACAGCAGGTGTTCACGCTTACTCACGATATCACATCTCCCGGTGAGTCAGTAATGAAACATGGATGCTCGATGACTTACACTTGCAAAGGTGTGGCGACATATTTTCCCGGTAACGGTGCGTTGGCGTGTTCGAACGCCCGATCAGACCCGGTGGAGAGAAACAGCAGTCAGAGATGATCTTTATCTGCTGGTGCTTCGTATACAGTATTCAGACGTTTCTCTCAACACGGCTCTTCAAATCAAGTTAGTTTTATTTTTAGAGACCCAAAATCACAACTTTGCCTCGGGGGGCTTTAGAGTCGGTAGAGAACGTTCTCCTCAAATCACAACCCCCAGAAAATGACAAGCAG
The DNA here is from genome assembly GCA_901007825.1 of Macroramphosus scolopax. NCBI lineage: Eukaryota > Metazoa > Chordata > Actinopteri > Syngnathiformes > Centriscidae > Macroramphosus > Macroramphosus scolopax. The sequence goes on along the minus strand of CAAKHC010015767.1, from coordinate 20,209 downwards.
AAGAGATCTTTGTACAGATGCATCATTGCTGGAGATGGAACCCGTTTATTGTCTGAACATCGAGGGATGATCTCTGACTGCGGCGGAAGATTCAAACAACAAAAGGTTGTTTCGTGAATCGATTGAATTCTCAGACGTTGGTGTTGTAATGAGGATTTATTTGGGACGGACAGTAAACTCGGTGTGTGCTCGTCGCTGGTGTTTGCCTACAGATCCTCCCTTTCTCTCTTCCTGTAACTCGTTCAAATGCCATCGATGATTCATCTTTAATCCCAGTTAATAAAATAATCCTCCGTGCCAGCAGCTGTCTGCACCGCCGGGCTCCAACAGACAGAAGGTGCCTGAAGGAGCAGGTGAGCCTGGCGGGCTTCAACACTCCGTCGTCTTTGTCCCGCATGCTCTTGACCTCTGTGGTCCGTCCCCACTCCAACACGAGGAGGCCGTGTTTGACCTCCGCCGTGCAGAATGATGTATAGAAGAAGCTTTTGGCTGTTCTGAAGGTGGTTCACCTTCATCGCTGTCTAAGTGGCACCTTCACAAAAGTAATTGGATGCGGAAAGCTGCCACTGCTCACTGAAACTGACCTCACAGCGAAGGAGATTGTGTCCAGCTGTTACGTCAACTTTGACTAACTGGCTGTTTAATATCGTCAATAAAAGGCTGCTCTTGTTAATATCGTTGCTACAATCATCCAGTCTGTATCATGTTGTCTTGCGGCTCCTTCCTGATGCCTTCGCAACGAGCCGGGTTCCTATTTGAGAGTCGCTTCCATTTCTCTGCCTCTGATTCCCTTCGCCAGCTGTAGGTTTGGTCTCCAGTCGCCAGCTGACGGAACAAATTGTGCCTGGATGATGTAAAAAAGGGGATGTGAGGACACTCCAACTGTGTGCTTGAGTGGTCTTGAAGTAAATTTCAGAGCCACAAGAAAGTGAAATTCCTGACAGTTTGGAGATGAGACCAAAACTATAATTTAGTCTCGAGAGGAAAGTCTCCTGTCGTTGTGTATCTGACTGTTATCCCGAGGTCGGTCCTCCCTCCGGCTCCGGTGTTACTGCTGGTGACCAAAGCACCGCAGACAAGACAAATCATTCCTTCTTCTGGCCTGCTGCTCTGACATAAGCCCCCAGCGTCTGTGAGGCCATTCTCAAGCTCTCTACTGCCCCCTATGGAGCGTTTCTTTGCAGTCTGGCTCTGCAGGACGTTTCCCAAGAACTAAACAAACATGTGACTTCAGACTCAGGGCGGTGGTATTTACCACCTTCACTCTGCCTCCGGGGCCTTTGTTTTATTTCAACCATTAAAGAAACACTGAGATTTAAATGTTTTTCGGGCGGCTCCGACACTTTGAATCTTGTTGTGGTGAGGCTGTCGCTGCCTCCCTCGTCTTCCTCCCTAACATGCCTCTCCTTGTCCCTCATCTCCTCCCCCCCCCCGTCTCTCTCTGCATTTTATACATCCCGAGTGAATCTCACAAAGGAACGAGAGGGAGGGAAGCAAACAATCCTGTGTTGGTGCAGTGAGGGAGAAGTAGTGGAGGACAAAGACCTGGAAATGAAGTCAAAGTGTTACGTTGCTGTGCCTGCAGGAGCAACTCAGTCCGGTGTGTGTGTGTGAGTGTGTGTGTGTGTGTGTTTGTGTGTGTGTGTGTGTGTGTGTGTGTTTGGATGAATATGTAGCTGGTGAGTGCATGCGTGTGTTGATTGATTGTGTGTTTCCCATCAATGTGCTCTCGTGGCTGAATGTATGCATGCGTGTATGTCTGGAGCTGCATTCAGTCCGTGTGTGTGCGTGCAGACTCAGCTTTGGCCGGCTCTCCGGCTCGTCACACGCCACAGCCGACTGCTGATTACACAGCACTTGTTTTGTTCCTGCTCCGCTCTGTTCTGCTCCCATTATCAGCCCGGGAGCCTGCGCAGAAATTAGACGGAGAGCTGTCTAACACACTGATCTCCCTCTTCAGCCGCTGTGCAGAGGACACCTCTGCCGGCGTCTCCTCCAGGAAACCAAGCAAACATTTCAATCCAGCAGTGCTCAGTCGTTCCCCGTCTCTCAGAGGGCTGCAGCCTGTTTACATAGTTTGAGGATATTATGACAATCAGGAGGGGATCAGCTCAGTTCCACTTCCTGTTTTGATGTTCCCCAGTGTGTATTCTGGGGTGCAGAGCATCAGGCGAGTGTTAGCAGGCGGCGGTTTATTGAGTGATGCAGCCGTTTGCATGGCAATCCGATTACACAGCAGATTTGGCCAGTTGTTTCTACTGCGAGTGCTGTTCAGTTGTTATTGCGTGAACGACAGGAGCACCGGGTGTTCCTGCTTCCTGCCTGCTGGAAGAGGACAGGAAAGGCATCGCAGTGAGCCAGATAGCAGATTTCCCCTCGTGCACGAAAAGGTTGGGAGGCAGAGAAAGATGGAAACGGTAACATCTGTAACAAACAACCGTCCCAGAACACGCTCACCCCTCATGCATGTTGTCGTTCTGCACAGCCGGGCAGGTGGAGGATGAGGAACGGTCTGCGTTTACCTCCAGGAGTAAATGATCCATCCCTGTGCAAACATTTTGGTCCCGGGAGGTTTTGACAAGCGAAGCTCAGCACTCAACTTGAAATCTTGGTTTTGTTAAGCGTGACGGACGGCAGCCCCCCTCCCCCCCCCCATTCTCTCCATGTGCAGCCTCTCAGTCACTCAAAGGGCATCGAAGCAAAAAACCTTCACAAATCCAATCCAACCCCTCCACGTTCAGCCATCAACCTTGCCAAACATTTACAAAGTGCATTTAATTTGTCTCCTGTCGGAGCCCCCGTGTTCTCCCAGCAGCGCCGCGGCGGCTCCTGGGAGCAGCCGAGCGTCGGTAGGCAGCTCCGGTGTTGTACAGTGCAGCGCTTGAGTACATTTTCAGGCTCCTGTCTTGGGCTCATTATGGACTTTATAAGAAAAGAGACGGTGTTTCAAGTCTGTCAGCCAGAATACTCCCCAGCTATTCTGGGCCCAGTAATGATTGAGTGCATTAACCCTCGTCTCTCTTGTCTCCCTGCAGGCGCTGGCAGCCAACGCAGGCACAGGGTTCGCCGTGGCCGAACCACAAGTGGCGATGTTCTGTGGAAAGCTCAACATGCACATCAACATTCAGACCGGCCGCTGGGAACCCGACCCATCCGGAACCAAGAGCTGCGTAGGAACCAACGAGGGTGTGCTGCAGTACTGCCAGGAGGTGAGTCACTGTGAAAACAGTCCTCTCATCCGTCCCTTCAGAAGTGAAGGAGAGCTGAGCGGGCTGTCATCTGGAGAGCAAGCTGTAACTGAAGGGTTGAGGTCCTCCTGAAGGGTCGACTGTGAGCCAATCAGCTTTGAGCTTAAGAAGTAGAACTCTGCTGTATGAAGTCATTTAAACTTTCACTTTAATCATCTCAGAGTTCCACCGAACTCTGTTCCTGAGCCGTGGACACCGTAGAGATGACACCCGGGTTGAGGAGATCATGTTTGCTATTGTTATTACAGATATTATAAGAAAGCACATATGTTGAGGGGGGTAATCTTTCCACCACTGAGCTGTTCCTGAGAGGCAGACATTATCACGGGCGTGTTAGCAGTGCAGCCGCTGGCATTTCGATTAGCATACACAGTGTGACTGTCTTCCACCTCTACAATCACTGACATGTTTTGCCACGACACGGACGTCCCTGCTCCTATTTACTGCAAACCCATGAGGCTGCTGGTGTTACTGTCACGGTTCATTATGCAGCTGTCGAAGAGAAACGAGCCGGGCTGAAGCACCGGCCTCGGTTGCTTTTTATTGACGACATTTCGCCGGCAGTCGGGGGAAAGTTTAAAATGGTCTTCTCTTTCACGGTCGAGCAGATGGCATCCAGAGAGTCTACAGCGTGGATTAAAGGATCCCACTGAAGCTCCACTTTACACACCTTCTCTCACACACATCTGAAATCCCCCTCTCATTATTTGATGCACGCTCTTCTTCTCCCGACAGATGTACCCCGAGCTGCAGATCACAAACGTGGTGGAAGCCAACCAGCCGATCCGCATTGAGAACTGGTGCAAGAAGGAGAAGAAGGTGTGCAAAGGCCACGCCCACATCGTGGTGCCTTACAAGTGTCTGGGTAAGAACGGACGCTGAGTTCAAGGACTTAAAGAAAGCTTCTAGAAGGCTTTGAACGTGTCTTGATATCAGCACTCCCTCTCTTCTAATAAGTCCTTTTTTTAAAGAAATAGACGGAGATTAGGATGCATCTTCGCCACAGGCAGAAGTGACATGGAGCAATATCAGGGTTTGATTCAGTTGACTAATCTTGGCCTTGAGCAGATTCCCGGCTGGATGGGAGCTAATGTCTCTCAGAACGGATGGCTGCAGGGGGAAAGCTATTATTGCTGGGGAGGCTTGTTGAGCAATAAAGCACAATCTTATTTCCCCGCTCAGACAGTGGCCATAAACTCACAAAGACACACAGGGTCGGGCGAGAGGGAGGTCTGCTTTATTGCTCCCCGTTCTCCATTCGCCTGCGCCGTCCCACATACCTTCCTCCCTCCTGTGTCTCCCGCAACATCCCTGTAATCAGCAGTGGCAACATGAGTAGTGTCTGCTTTATTAAATGTCAGATATAGCCTGAGAGCTTTGCTCTGCCCCCTCGAACGCAGCATATTCCTGCTCCCTTTGAGGCCTCTCTGAAGCTCTCTGTGTTTGTCCAGGTTTGTCAGGAAGGAATAAACATCTCCATCTCCGCCGCGAACGCTTCCCGCCACCCTTCCTCTGTCCGAAAGCCTTTCGCTGATTGAGCTGTGCCACTTCCCAGGATGAGAAAAGCCATTAGCTGTTGCAGTGGCCTGTGAAATGGGCTACAATTCAAGAGCATTTTTGGCAAACGCAGAGAAGGAGGCTTTTGGGAAATTCATGAGACGGCAAACACAACTGGAGCGTCCGCTCGGCGGCCCGAGACAAGAATACAGATTAGAGAGGTTCACAGGTGGAATCACTCCTTCAGTTTGCTCTCATTTTGCATCCGAAATTTCCTAAACGGTCCCACCTGTTAGCGTGAAGCTAAAGGCCCGATCCATCCGCAACCCGAGGCTGTGATGACCAGCATCCATATCAAACATGGAATAACTAAATACCCTCTCGGCTAGTGTTTGTACATTTCCGTCCTCCCTGTCAGGTCTTCACTCTTTTGCCCCGTCGAATTACGTCGTGCTCCTCTGCTGCTCTGCCGGGTTGCAAATGAGGAGACAGATGGAGAGGGAGAGACAAACATAAGGTGTTGGCGAGATGGAGGCTACCGAGAGGTGTTTCTGCTTAATCATGTAATGGAGCATGTTAGGGGCTTAATTGGACGGCTCTGATCGTACGCTGCGAGCCTCGGCGCGCCTCCGCCTCCTCACCGCGTCTCACCTCTCAGGCCCGTAATTGGCCAGTCGCCTGTGTCTTGTCAAGTGCAATGACAAGTGCAGGTTTTGATTATTTGTGGCGTTGTGATGGCGCTCGGCTGAAACGGACATCAGAGGACTTGAGCGCGCCGGTCGACGTTAATTACGGTTGAATCGGAAAGAGACCAAAGAGAGGTGCGCTGCGACCGGAGGAATATGATTAAAAGGAGCATATCAGCGCTCGTGTCAAGTTAATAGGTTTTGATGAATAATGTAAGTGCTGAGGGAGGAGCTGGCTGGAAGAAAGAGGGTTTCGACTGTAGCCCGTCTCTGCATGCAAAAGGCTCAGTCACAGCCGCCACAATCCCTCCGTGTTCCCTGTCCCCAAACAATGGCTCTGCAAATGAATGCCATTTCTCTTCCACGGCACACTAATCCCTGCTGTATGATGTCTCTCTCAAACAGCGGAGGATTATTTTATTATTACTATTACGTCTGGAAGTGTTCGGCACATGCGTGACGGCGCCGCGTGTCCCCGTGCATGGCAGGCTGTCTCTTACGCACTGATTTAATTGTGAGGGGAAATTCGCCGGAACGACGGATTACAGCCGCCGCCTGCTGAGAACGAGCATGCGTGCAAATGAAGCTTTTTGCTGGGTGAATAGAGAAGCTGAAGAATCCCTCAAAAGGCAAATGAAGATTTTAAATTCTGCTGTTTTCTATGTCTGGAATCCTTTTATATTTGTCAGCAATCGTCTGCCTCATTCATTGCAGGCATGTAAAGGAGTGTTGCTCAGCTCCTGAACTCCTGGGATCCTTCCAGCTCCCGAGTTCTCCAGAACAATCGTGTTGTAGGTGCGGAGTAGCTAATGATTCCCACGTACAGACATGAGGCACACGTCTTTCCTGTTGACTAAGTCTGTTGATCTAATGAAGGCGGAGCGCACAGCGACAACCTCTGATAACATCGCAGAGGGGCAGAGTCTTGTGATTGTGGAGACGTTGATAACGATTACAAGCCGAGGCCTCCGTGTCACAGCGCCGCACCTCCAGCTACACGCAATCTTTTGCAATCTCTGGTCATAAAACGTCAGCATGCAGTTTCTCCCATGTATTCCTTGTATGCTTGAATGTGAAGCATCAAATATACATGAATGGCATCATTACAGAGGATAATCTTATCAAGCTAGCACCAGTCCGCCCTGTCTCCTCATACCACTGACTGTGGCAGTACCAGGGGGCGGAGCCTATACCCTACGAGTCAACTAACTATGTCACTCTGTTGATCTTGAATCGGAGGCGTCAGGGGAAATAGGACAAACCTGCTGACACGTATGTTGCTGCGGGAGCATCAGCGTGACGGGAAGATGCTGTTCTCCACGGTGCTTCTGTGAACACACAGTGATACGTTGCCCCCTAGTGGTTTGGAGTGTGAAATACGGACCTTGCCCAGGTCAAATACAAATGGTACCTTTACCTTTAAGCCCTTGAAACACAACCTTTGCTGCTGCCGTCCATCAGGTTTTAGGCGACGCTAAAGGCGGTTCAGCACCTTTCTGTGCTGGCGACATCAGCGGTTCATCGGGTGCATTCGTACTTTGTTCGGGGACTCGGGAGTGTTAGGACTGTCTGATATATGGAAGGTTATAGGAAAAGCACATGAATAGAGCAGGTGGGGAGGAGGTCACACCGAGAATGAGGACTATGTGCTCTCATACGAACACACTTACACAACTACACACAGAGCAGAGGGCTCGCGAGGCACAGCTGCTCTCCGAACACCACCATCCATCACCCACTGCAGTGTGACTGCAGACGCCGTCTGCCCGAGACCTGCTCCACCTCACAGGCAAACCCGTGAGCCCGCGCGAGTGCGTTTGAGACGAAATGAGGAGCGAGTCTGTTAGTGAATGAATCAGTAACGAGAGCCGGATGTGGAGCTGACGGGAGCCGGCTGTCATCATGATTCCCTCCTCGCTCTCCTGAAGGGTTCAGGCAGGGAGAGCTGGGCACCGGCGGCCAGAGGCACGAGCACATTTATCTTTATAAAACCTTATCCTGCACCGGGAACAATCTAAAGAGCCTCCAAGAAATACAAGTAAACAAAACAAGTAAGAAACAAACTGTAAAATCAATAGGATGAAGGCCTCAGGGAGCAGCTGGAAACCACAAGAACTCAAGACACATAAGCCAGTAATTAACAAATAATTAAAGAGAAACGGTTAAAAGCACTGCTAGGTCTTAGATTTAAAAACTAAAATGTACTCAGATGTTTTATTGAGGCTCCTCAGGACGGTCGGGACCAGGTGTCGGTTCTCTGGATCTTTCTCTTTATTATTGTTGACTCTTTCCAATGCCAGAAAGCGTCACGCTGCTCTACAGGAAGTGTTTGTGATACAGCCGACATCTCATCTCAAAGCTGCTGTTTGTGGTCGACCTGCGGCATCATCAAGTTCCCGTTTTCTGATTCAGTGACAGGAATTGTGAGTGGATGTATTTCCCCCGACTGACGGGCACAGAGGGCAGCGGGGGGGGGTGTCACTGTCCCTCCTGGGCGGAGATGGGAAGCAGCTGCCGAGTCCTCTGCTATTTCCAGCTCTCTCCTCTCCTTTCCTACCCTGTCATTTTCCCAAACACAGCTCTTCCCCCTCCGCCTCGCCCCGGCTCGTGAGGCGCCCGAGCCGCTCGGCCTCGGGTCAGGTCACGGCGAGCCGCTAAATGAGCAGTTATAGGACGGCTGCCAGCCCTCGTTGTGGAACCTCTGGACCCTCATTTGTGAGATCTCAGTCCGCCCACACCTCAAACACTCTGATCTCAACTTGGACTAAACCTTCTATTCATCCCTCTCTTTCTCTGCCCGGCTTTCCATCTGTTATTCGGACGGCAGCGTCTCTACCCGAACCGCCTCAGCTCGCCTCGCCACGCCGCCAGCCTGACAGCACACGCTGTCCTTTTCAACGACCTTTACAACGTATATGCACACAGGATCTATTTTATTCTTCTCTGCCAGCGAGTTCTATGAATAAAACATTAATCCCAATTCATCAAGTGAATGATATCACCTGGAGGAGTCTTTAAGACGGTGCAGTGTGAAACCTCATTTTCCTGTGCTGCCGTTCTGCTGAGGGGCAGATGAGAGGACGGATGAATTCCTCTCGGCGTCGGGTGCACGGACAGATGTTCCCGTGTCAAACGCCCTTTCTGTCGCACCGCTGCAGCGGCATACAAAGGACCCGGCGCCGATGAATTATTGAATCACGCCTTTTTTCCCTCATCCCATCTGCTATTCCCTTTTTAGTCCCCCCGTATGTGATTTATTGTCTCTGACCCGGCATTGAACATCATCCAGACAGAGAGACTGCCTTTTTTTTGTGGACAGACTTTGCAGTGTGACTAACAGGCGTATTGGTCCGTGTGATTTGACGTTACAGTGGGCGAGTTTGTGAGCGACGTCCTTCTGGTGCCAGAGAAGTGCAAGTTCTTCCACAAGGAGCACATGGACATGTGCATCGGCTACCAGCAGTGGCACGGCGTGGCCAAAGAGGTGAGGAACGATGGCTGTGGGGGAAGCAGTGGGCGGGGGCATCTTCAGATAGCAGGGGAAGGGAAAAATAACTTTGATTTTAGGAATGTAGTCATCCTGCTTGCGCTTTCCTAATTTCCCTTCCTAATGTGTTTCCACCTGTCGCTGTGAGGCTCAAAGGCCCTCTGATCACAGGCTGACTCGGAGCCCTCCCATCTCAGCTCTTAATCAGATTAGTGTTGTGGCAGTAATGCAGCTAATCCCGGCTGGGCCGCTCCCTTCGGGCCGCTACGACCACGACAGCCCAAGTCGCTCATGCTTTCATGGATGTCGACTCTCCACCGACATTAATTACAAACATCATCTGCAGCCAGCGTGACTTCCAGAGCTGCAAGCAACCTGCAGTCTTTAACCCAAAGTGCTTCACTGGAGAGTCTCTCAAGCCGCACCAGCCGGCTCCTCGCTGGGAAAGAAGCACGTTGTTGACAAACAGAACACCAGTTAATAAATGTCGTGACTTTCCGGAAGTCTTGCCCATTAACTCTTCTGGTACATGAGGAGAGGTGAAGCTCTGTAGGGGAACTACGGCCGTCAGGAAGCTGTTTTATAAACTACAGAACATGGTGGCGTCTCTCAGGGTCGCCTGGCAGGTTGGAAAGATGCAGTTAGCACAATGTTTGTGCAAGACTCTGAGTAAACAGTGAGTGTCAATATAAAGAAGACTAGTTAGACCACAACTGTACGTTCACATCAACCTGGTTAAAGAGCTCGTTTCAAACACCTCCTGAAACTAAAGCTGTTTATTAGACATCGGCTGCTGTCGCGTCTTTGTTTACCTCCACCTCTGTTTACCTGCAACTTTTAGCAGAAATACACAAGATCTCTTTTAACCAAACCTGGTGGAGGGACGTCACCTGAGCCTTGGAGGATCCCATCAAAGTTTAAAGCAGATCCCTTTAGGATGTCGGCACTGTCAGAGGTTTGAGCTCTACTCAGTGTTTACTGCTGAAGAAGGAATCTATTAGTACAGTCACCTGTAATAAACATTTGATGAGAGAGGACTTAGTATGGCACCCTGAGTATGGGGACGGGGCCGGCCAGGTGAGTATGGGGACGGGGCCGGCCAGGTGAGTATGGGGACGGGGCCGGCCAGGTGAGTTGAATCAGCAGGGAGGATGCAGAGCCGGGGCGTGACTGAGGGACATGATGAGTGATGCAGATTAGGTGCAGTGGACGACTCTGGAACGACAGGACGGTTAGAATACAGAACAACCAAAACACTGAATCTAAATCACGACACTAAGACTCTCTGCAGTTCCCGGCTGAAAGGACTCGAACATGAAGGAGCTGACGATGGTAAAAGTTTCCATGTTGAGAGAAGAAGAAGGAGTTCATGCTATTGGGTTCAGTGCCGTGAGGACTTGTTCTGCATCAGGCTTTAAAGTATCGCACGCCTTGAATGTGACTTGAATTGATTCAGCCTCCCCCTCCCCCCCCTCCCCCCTCCCCCTCTCACTCGTGAGCCGTTCCATCTATCACGGGTGGCGTTGATGCCGCAGTCCTTGAACTTGATGAGTAAAGGTTAAAAGAAAAGCCCCCTTCCAAAGTTTATACTTCACAGTATCTGTGAGAGCGAGAGAGAGAGAGACCGCAGCAGCTTCATCAATCTCCATTTCATCACCTCTTCTTCTACCACGTCAGGCCTGCTTCAAGAGCTCCATGGCGCTGCACAGCTACGGGATGCTGCTGCCCTGCGCCATCGACAAGTTCCACGGCACCGAGTACGTGTGCTGCCCGTCCTCCCGCGGCGGAGAGTCCGCCCCTCCCGCACTGCCTTCTCAGGAGGAGGACGAGGAGGAGGAAGTGGAGGATGAGGAGATTGACGAGGCCGACCTGGATGAGGACGAGGATGACGTAGAGGACAGGTGAGCGGTGGGATGATATCCGCTCCCTCGGGGAGGGCGGGACAAATTAAACTGTCGTGACACTGACCTATGGCGGCTGCTCTGTCTCGTTTGATGGATGACTCCTCTCTCTGACTTCCACCCCTTCACTCAATCACCCCCTCCCGTCCTCAGCGAGACATCCCCTGACGAGCAGCCCACTCAGAAGGGGGAGCCGGCGGAGGAGGACGAAGACGAGGAGGAGGAGGACGAGGCGGAATACCACTACGTCTATGAGGACGAGGTGGCAGATAAAGAGGACGAGTACGACGACAAGGAGAGCAGCAAGATGTCAGAGAGCCAGGATGAAGATAAGTCTCTGCAGGAAGTGAAAGGTTTGTAGCAGTAATGCACCAACAGCTCGTCCATCACTTAGATACAATCAAGGCTTTTTACCTTTAATCTAAATGCTATATTAGATAAGTGTTTGTATCAGTCTTTTCTCTTGCAGGACTGTGAAGTTCCTCTTCATCCTTCCTTTAATCTGCAGTTAATCTGTTAATCATATCCCTAAATGCATCCCTGACAAGTGTTCAGAGGTAGTTTTCTGTGCCGTAAGAGGATCTAACAGTTGTCCCCCGGCAGCCGTGTGCACCCTGGACGCTGAGACGGGGCCCTGCCGCGCCTCCATGCCCCGCTGGCGCTTCGACATGAGCCAGAAGAAGTGCGTGCGCTTCATCTACGGTGGCTGCGCCGGCAACCGCAACAACTTTGACTCGGAGGAGTACTGCATGGCCGTGTGCAAGCGCCTGAGTGAGTCTCTGTCTCTTTGCAGGGACGTCGGACGACACACTTTAGGTCTCCCTCACTGAAACACCACGGTGGTTCCTGCCATGTCATTTATATTTGCATCCAAAGCCCAGATCAACATGTAATGTTGTTTTATTCAGAGATGTTTCAGTTGCAGTGACGACGGAGAAATGTAGGTATTACAGTCGCAAAGAGACAGTGCACACATTAAAGTACACATTAATAAGTAAACAAATGAATAAGTAAGTACGTTTGTGGAATAGCACATAAGTTATTGCACATAAGTTATTGCACGTAGGTTTGTGTATGTAAGTTTGCACCTTGTGCAGCACAACACACACTGGGGTAAGACAAAGAAGTGAGTCCTTGTGTGTTTACTGGGAACAGTGTTGGTTAAAGAGTCTGACTGCTGCAGGGAGGACAGACCTGCGGTATCTCTCCCTGAGACACCGAGGGGGAATCAGCCCGTCACTGAACGAGCTGCCCAGGGATGTAGAGTGACCTGTAGGGGGTGGGACGTGTTGTCCAACAGAGAGGACAGCTTGGACATCATCCTCCTGTCTCCCACCACCTCCACAGGGTCAAGAGGGCAGCCCAGGACAGAGCTGGCCTTCTTCACCAGTCTGTTTAGTCTCTTCCTGTCAGTAGCTGAGATGCTACTGCTGCAGCAGACCGACCCGTAGAAGATGGCTGGTGCCACCACAGAGTCAAAGAAGGACTTGAGGAGAGCCCCCTCCACTCCAGAAGACCTGAGGGACAGTTTATTGTTCAAAGATAAAGGAAACTTAACCTTAATAATTCCCACACTGAACTAAACGCCATTTAACATTCCGTTCTTCGCCGTGTAATTAATGAACAGGCTGCTTGTAAGGTCGCTGCTTCATTAGTTTGCTTAATGCGCCGCCACATTGGAACTGTTTAAATTTTCAATATAAACAAAATACTGCAGAAAGAAATTAATCAGAGAGATTTAAATGATCAAGTAGGATTATGAATGTGTTGGTGCTAATCCAGCATTATCAAGTGTCCTGTTCAGTTATTGATTGGCTGGTTGACCGACACCTCCGCCTGGTTGTTGAAGATCAATACTTTGATATTAATATACAACAAGCTGCGTCAGACAGACAGCTGACAGGCGGACGACCGGACGTGTCTGTTGTTCCTTATCAGACCTCCTGGTTTAGATCTCATGGCTGCTGGTGTCGGACAGAGTTTAACATTGGTGTTAAAACCCTTTAGGAATATGGAGGGCCAAAAATATTTAAAGAAATGACTCATTAAATTAATGAATATATGCCATTAAATGCACAAAAAATATTACAAATAAGTATTAACAAGTTTCAAATAATATTTTGTTTGTTCTGTATTCATTTATGTTTGTAAGATTCACTCGATTTAATTGACTTCCCATTTAATATTCATTTACTGTGTTTAATATAGCACCAGATTTAATTAATAAATACAAATATATTCATCTCACATTCCTTTAATTAATTACATACGTTTTTTATATTATTTTTGGTGCACTAAATTGCATTATTAATTTGTTTAATGAGGTATTTATTTATTTATTTTTGGTTTGGACTCCGTCATGTTATTGCAGGACAAACACAGGTGTAATTAAATATCGGGCCCTGTTCCATTCAGGTGGGCCAGGACCCTGTTGCTGTGCCTGCTGGGTAACTTGAGTGGCTGTGAAACTTTACATGAATATTTTATTTATTATTTTATATAATTCCCGGTCAGGACGTGTGAAAAGGGGTTTGTGTCCTTGTTTGACTTCCTGTGTTCACTCCTGCTGTTCCTGTTTCTGTCTGTCTGCTTCACCACCCGTCTGTCTGCCTGTCTGTCTGCACTGCCCCAGTAGACCTGCTCAACTTCTATGCGAGCACCATCTTTGTGCCTTCGAGCTCATTCACGACCAATCGTATTTGTATTTTGCATGTCAGCGTAGCAGCGATGTGTTTACCCGTTTACCGCCTGCGCCTCTTGTTTCTGATGGCGGGTGAATCAGTGACGTCTCTTCCTGTTTGCGAGCCCCCAGTGTTCTCTACTAGTTGCACTGAAGTACGGAGTGAGTCCTGCGTGACTCGCGAGGAAACCAAAACACAGCCCTCTGGCCTCAACCTAGATGACCCGACCGTCAAACATGAAGATATTTCCTTTAGTGTTGGGGACATGACCTGTCAGCAGGAAGCCAACGGAAAGATGAAGGAAATATGAAAGGAAAGACTGTCACATTCTCTTAAATTTATCGGCATTACCGAGGGTGGAGGGACGCCGACGAGACGAGGGCCTCTGTGAGGACTTCAGCTTGTGTTCGACTCTCTTCCTCTATGTTTACGTTGGCCTGTCCCTGTTGTTATGACTACCTGTGATTGCATTCATCAGCCTGTCTGTCTCTCCTCTTCTGTCTGTCTCTCTACATCTCTGTCTGCGTCTGACTGCCTCCGTCTGTCTTTCTGCTTCTGTCTGTGTCCGTCTGTCTACATCTATCTTCAACTATCGACATCTATCTTTAACTTACAATAACTGCAATAACTGTATACAACTTACATACTCAAACTTATGTGCAATAACTTATGTGCAATTCCACAAACATACTTACTTATTCATTTGTTTACTTATTACTTCACTTGTTACTTATTACTTACTACTTATTTTGTTTGGTAAATGCTCTTTAATGTGTGCGCTGTCCCTTTGCTACTGTAGTGCGTAAATTTCTCTGTCGTGAGACATTCTGATTCTGATTCTGAACATCTGTCTGTCTGCATCTATCTTCAACATCTGTCTGTCTGTCTGCATCTATCTCCAACATCTGTCTGTCTACATCTATCTTCAACATCTGTCTGTCTACATCTATCTTCAACATCTGTCTGTCTACATCTATCTTCAACATCTGTCTGTCTACATCTATCTTCAACATCTGTCTGACATCTATCTTCAACATCTGTCTGTCTACATCTATCTTCAACATCTGTCTGTCTGCATCTATCTTCAACATCTGTCTGTCTACATCTATCTTCAACATCTGTCTGTTTACATCTATCTTCAACATCTGTCTGTCTACATCTATCTTCAACATCTGTCTGTCTACATCTATCTTCAACATCTGTCTGCACATCTATCTTCAACATCTGTCTACATCTATCTTCAACATCTGTCTGTCTGCATCTATCTTCAACATCTGTCTGTCTACATCTATCTTCAACATCTGTCTGTCTGCCTACTTGTCAGATAACGTCTCTTTCCGTTCACCATCTGGTTTTCACTTCGCAGCCATGCCCCCGACCCCTCAGCCTACTGACGATGTGGACATCTACTTTGAGACCCCGGCTGATGACAAGGAGCACAGTCGCTTCCAGAGGGCCAAGGAGCAGCTGGAGATCAGGCACCGCAACCGCATGGAGAGGGTGAGTCAGCAGGTCCAGTCAGGACACCGAAGGGGCGATAAGCACCAGATCACATGGTCATAATGCACCTTCGTTGTTGCTGCTGATGTAGAAGATGCTGTTTTTTCTGGCTTAAAAAATCAACCGGAAACCTAAAGGCTCCTTTGTTGAGTTAGAAAATGGGGAAAAGAATGTGTTGTCATTATGTGATTGTAGCTGCAATCAGAGAGCAGAATGATTAAAGGTCAAAGAACATGCTCAGACCTTCACGTTACCAGACTAACAGGTAAAGGAGGTTTGCGGTGATTTCAGCAGGACACTTTCTTGGCTCACAGAAGTTCACTCCGTCTTCCTTCTCGTTGTCTCTGTCACTCCAGGTAAGAAAGGAGTGGGAAGAGGCTGATCGCCAGGCTAAGAACCTGCCCAAGGCTGAGAGGCAGACATTGATCCAGGTGAGACATTGATCCCTCCCCCTGGGAATCCCTCCCTTGTCTCTTTGCTTGAGTGAGATATGACAGCTTACAGGCCGGCTCCCTCCACTCTCTGTGCCATTAAACATCCTGACTTGGCAGGTGGCGCAAATATTTACAGGAACGGCGTCGAGGAACGTCGTGTCAGCACGCTCGGTTTGCATCGCTCTGCAGACTTAGAACACATCAGAAGAAGAGCAGAAATTATTCCCCTGACATGCCTTCAAGTTAAAATTATAGAAGGTGCTTGTAGATTTAATTATAGGTTATTATATTTTTATTTTGGATCCTTGTGTTTGTAGCACTACCAGGCCATGGTGGAGTCCCTGGAGGAGGAGGCAGCCAGTGAGAAGCAGCAGCTGGTGGAGACACATCTCGCCCGGGTGGAGGCGATGCTGAATGACCGTCGCCGTCTGGCCTTGGAGAACTACCTGGCAGCCCTGCAGGCCGACCCCCCCAAGGTAAACCGCACACCGCGGCGCCCCTCCCTACACCGGCCCTGTTGCTTTTCTCTCCCTCAGCCGATATGTAAAACCATTAACACACTCATTTCTCGCACTGCTGACGGTGTCTTATCTCACATCCTGTCAAAAGTCCTTCCGCCAGCTCGTATCAGGAGGAGAATGGATTAGTGCATCCGGAAAAACACACATCCCAAAAACCCCCCATCAGTGTGAAGTCAATCACATTTGAACCTGCAGCTATAATCCCGCTGATGTGTTTTCCCTGTTCCTCTTATCTAACCATCGTTTGATAACCGGCACGATGTCTGGCAACGTGTTGCGCGGTGCCGGCCGTCTATCCGACCGCCAGTTCGGCACAGAATGTGTTCAATATGTTTTATTTTGCATCCACTTCCTGTGCCTCGCACGAGAGCAGCTTCTGCTACGCTGCTAAAGTCGCGTGTTTGCTTATCTCAGTCGGAGCTTCCAAACATTTCACGTCTCACTTCCTCTTTGACAGCAACATTCCTGTCATGCATCTGCACGCGATATATCAAGGCTGCGCAGAGAGATCGTCTTCAGTAGCGCAGAAATGTTCTTCCAAACAAACCTGTCAGTGATATACACATGAGAAAGGAAAGTTTGTACCATCCATCACTACAAACCGCTCCTCTTCCTCCTGCTGCCTGTGCTCCCCGCAGCCCCACCGCATCCTGCAGGCCCTGAGACGGTACGTCCGCGCTGAGAACAAGGACCGCCAGCACACCATCCGTCACTACCAGCACGTCCTGGCCGTGGATCCCGAGAAGGCTGCTCAGATGAAGTCGCAGGTCAGTGCTCTCATCCAGATGTTTTAGGACCTGAGCCGTGTCCGTCACGAGTTCCGAGGGTTCCGAGGTCGCGTCTGCATGGTGCTGGTGTTACAGATCAGCGGTGAATTCACAATCAGATACATAGAAACTTCACATTTCAGAAGTGTGTGAGATTTAATTATGATAAGTGATAGATCGATCGCTCTGGTTGATACCTCGACTAGATCGGCCTCAGCACTGTATTAGAGGCTGTGTCAATACATGTGAAACCTCATGAAGAGCCGCTCTAGTCTCTCCTCCCGTTCCTGCTTAGAGGGATAATGAAGTGTCAGCCTGCTCCTCTCGGCCCTGCATCAAAGTGTGGAGGAGGTGGAGGAGTGCATGTTTCTCTGAGCTGCATCCCAGAAGTGAGTCGGCCTGTCTGGCGGAGGCAGGCAGGGAGGGACGGAGGCAGGGAGGGGGTGTTTCATTCACTTAGCCTGAGCTGTAGATTAACACTGCGCAGGTCCTTGTGTAATGCTGGACTGTGAGCCGCTGCACAGGGATTTGGCTGGAAGCTCCTCTGCTAGATGGAGTCGCCTGCGTGTGTCAGTGCCCTCCGACACCATTTATTGTTATCGTCCGCCATAACACAACACAGCAGATGGATGAAGCGACGAAGTGAGGGAGGGAGCCGGGGGGGGGGGGCTTCTGTTTAGATGCATCGTGGGAGCTTTTGAGCCTCTGTGCTCAGTCATGGGAAGCTAATCTGTGCTGCTGCGCTCTCACAGTGTTCATCCGCCAAACCTGTTTGTTTTTCAGTCAGACAGTGAATCTAAATTGCATTTACAGTTTCTGGAAGCTCTTTTTTTTATAATTTTAATGCTTTTACAAAATAATGCAAAGGAAAGAAGGGGAATCCTTCTAACAGTCTGTTTTATGTAACTCACCTGATGAGTTTGGGTGAGGTCGCTTCATGCATCATCTCAGGGATACATGTAGGATTCCTAGTGAGGTCTGTGGAACACGGACAGGAAGACGTTAATGGGGAAAAGGTGCATTAATGCCATCTGTCGCCGGCTCTGGTGAACTGCAGCCGTGTGTTGGAAGTTAAAAACCAGGCGAGCCGGTCGGCTCCGTCAGCAGCTGGTAGATTTGTCTTCTCCTTCACACGTTGCTGGTATGAGATTGATTGGAGAACCGTTTAGAGGTTTGCATCCGGTCCGTAAGAACGGTGACATCGTCGGGGGGGTTAATGGGACCGACAGGCAGTCGATCCTGTCAAGTCACTTCAGAGCTCTGATTTGAATATCACATGCAGCAGCTTGTTTCATGGCGGCTGCCTGAGAGCAAGTCTGAGTTTGTTTTCAGGGAGATCTGCACTCCAGCAGCCTGTTTCTGCCTCCTCCTGCAGTGGATTTATATTCCGTGCAGGAAGCAGCAGGCTGCCGGTGCTCTGATTTACACTGTAGTCCTTTATTAGGTTGACTAAAGTCTGCTGCTTTCACTGATCAACTTATTATTTGCATCACACACGTTATTAGACGTTATTAATGGTCATATATTTATTTTCTGGTTCCTCCTCTGGTTCCTGACGATGGATTTTAATCTTACATGTATAACGTCGATGCACCGTTGAATATCTGAAAACTGCTCAGGTAAAGTTTCTATGGAGCTAAAATAAACTCCAGTGAGTTTCAGGGTTGAAGATAATCTGTGAAATTGATTTTAGATTTCAAACTGAAACTAATATATACTAATGTTTCACAAGTCGTTGGATTAGCGTCGAAATTATTATTCAATTAGTGGATTAGTGAGGAAATTAGTCACGAGAGTGATTTATCATTTTAAGAGTATTTAACCCCCCGAAGATGATGTGAGGCTTTTCTCAGCGACTGTTCACCCCCCAAATCAAATACGTTTCATTGTATTCATACATTTGGTTTATTTTCATGATGCGAGTTGCTGAATCCTGCAGATGACGGCTGTGTGTTTTCTCTGATTTGTCTTCTAAAATCAAATGAATGGATGAATCGGATGTTGTTCATTAAATCCTGGTTGTAAATATTAACACGATCCAGATCCTGGTGATCAAACCGATCTCCAGACGAGGTTCATTCATTCAGACTTCTTGCTGTGTGTTGGTGACCTGCAGGTGATGACCCACCTGCGTGTGATCGATGAGAGGATGAACCAGAGTCTGTCTCTGCTCTACAAAGTACCGTACGTGGCCGAGGAGATTCAGGACGAGATCGGTGAGTCGTGTTCTGTCAGGAGGCCCCCGAGCAGCTGGAGGAGCCTCCGCGTCGCTGCGGTGGGAACAGAGTGAAATGAAAACGGTGATGTGACAGAGAGATAAAACCGTTTCCTGCGCTCCCCTCGGTGGATTGTGTTTATCCGACTTCTCTTGGCACAAATATGAGCCGAGCGGTGGACGGGCGCCGGCGCTCCGCCTGCAAACTGATTATCAGAGACAGAGCGACGTCGTTTGTCTTTCCTCAGTGTGTATTTGTGAAGGGGGATTCAGCACGGCTTCCTCTCTCTGTGTTTACGGCTCTTTAGAATAAGTTCTAAAGCCGGAAACTGTATTTGAAGTGTTTTTCATCTCCAGTTGTTCCGTTTTAAAACAGTCCGCCACGTTTTGTTGTTTTTTCTATTTGTTTTCTTTTCGGTTCGTTAAAGAAATCGCGGCACGGTGTTGCTGCACAGATTAAAACGGTGACAGATCTGGGTCACGGCGTTCGCCGCGCTGCATCCTGTCGGGAGGCGTGCACATTCACAAAGAAAATAGCTCTCGGAGAAATACTAATTAGTAGTTTAGCAGGAAAGGGAACAGATGTCTCTTACAGAAGCAGCTCTGTGATGAATTTATTCGAACAGTAATTGGTGAGACTCTCAGAGAGCAGGTGATCGCCCGTCTCACGCTCGTCTGTCCTGTGTTGCAGACGAGCTCCTTCAGGAGCAGAAAGCCGACATGGACCAGTTCCTGTCGTCCATCTCCGAATCGCAGCTGGACGTCACCGTGTCGTCGGAGGAGAGCGTGGAAATCTCCGTGCCCGAGGGCAAACCGTACCGGCCCCTCCAGGTCACGTCCTTGGGTTCCCGCCCAGAGCCAGAGGGTGAGCAGAGTCCTAACTGATGACGACAGTTGCTTCACTGCTGTTGTGTACTATTGTGAGTCGCGTTGGACAAAAGCTGCTGAAGGACGTAACAATAGAGGATTCATGAGTCCTTCTGACGGAGTCACGCCAGGACTGTCGCACAGAGACACACAACAGTTTTCCTGTAATTCACTGTACTTTGACACAAATGTGCAGTGAAGCCCTGGGTGTCGATGACCGTGCAGGTCCCCTGAGGCCTTCGCCTTCAGATACATGCCAGAGCCCCTCGGGCTGTGGCGGCGAGCCGGGGCCGAAGGCTCCGAGAAAAATGAGCCGTTCTGGTCCCTTTTTTTTTATTTTTGGTCGCATTGCTGCCAAACAAACGATTGAATCCTCAAGGAGGAAAAAAAAAAGTGATGGCTGGA
>CAAKHC010015766.1:0-11253 GCA_901007825.1 Macroramphosus scolopax | reverse complement strand
GTGAAGAAGATCTAGATGGAATTCAAACTCTCATTCCGCTGTGGGACGACATCTCCAAGATAAACAGGCGATGCCAAGTCGTTACCAGTCAAACCAGAGAAGCGACGTCTGTGGTCTGAGTGTCCCGGATCAAAACACAGAACCGGTTGGTAAAGAGATATAAAAAAGGTTCTGACAGACAAGAGACAAACTCTGAATCTATGAAATCTACGGTAGCTTCTGTAAATGTTGTTAACTGTCTTCTCACGATGAAATATGCAGGAAAGTTACTAATGACAGTTTTGCAACTTAATTTTGTTCTTTAAAAAAAAAGGATATCTGGCAGGAACCAGAGGCCCCAGGTGACGAGCATCCAGAAGACAGAAGCCATGAGACCTGTAGCCGGTAGAAGAGTCTGAAAGGCTGGATTTGGGAAATTCCTATTCAGACACAAAGTTTTGCATAAAATGCAGATGGCAGTCAGGAGCACCAGAGCAGAAACATTTTGAATTCTTCCCATTTACATTCAATTCAGAGCAGGCAAGAGACCAGCGTACTGAGAATGTGTCCTAACCTTGAGGCCAAATTCATTGCACCTGTTGCACAGGCCAGCAGGATCCCTTTGAGCAGCCAGGAGTCGGAATTCATATCAAGTATGGCGCCCACACTTCCAAACATGGCGGTGCAGATCAAAAACTGCAGAAACACCTGAAAGAAATGCCAAGAGAGAGTTTATTATAGAGAGATTGAAGTCTATTTTTGTGAGCAGTTTTCTCCTTGAAGTCTGGCAGGAACGTGTGCTCTCAGGTGTGTGTTTACCCGGTATCTGTTGATTATTCTCATGCAGCGCGAGTTGGAGCGAATCCTCTCCTGTTTGATGTGGTTGAGCATGTGAATGAGCAGCGGGCTGTGCACCTGGTGGGCCAGGTCGATGGGCGTGTGGCCCTGCGGAAGACGCATTTAAAACACCGTAAAGACATGAATCATTAATTATTCAATTGAAAATAAGAGCTTAGAAGAAGCGGTAATGCCCGAGCTACTTTGAAACACACTGCTCCGATATCCAGTAACTGGTAGCTCACTCTGTTCTTATGAGATGCTGAGTAACACTCTGTGATTGAAGCTGATCTTAAGTCTGTTAGGACAACGTCTATACAAGCCAAAGTTTGTTTGCTATAATAATCAGTTATAGGATATAGGATCTGAACCATTCCAGAATGTATTAGTATTGAGAGTAGAACATCTAATGTTACATGTGTGGAATCACTTTGCCTTGGAAGAAGGTGCACGATATATTCACGTATGATACTAGAAGGTCACAAGAAGCTCGGCAAGATCTGTCATCGTTTGTCACACATGAATCACTTCTTGAGGAGTTGCAGTTTCATAGCTTTCACTTTCCCAGCAGACTGAACCCTGCAGTTTGACAGTTTTTGTGTGTGCTGTTGAGGTTTTGCATGTCTCACATTGATGTTTTCTAGATCCACACTGGCCCCGGCCTCCAGCAGGATGTGGGCGGCGTCCACGTTTCCTGCTAGCACAGCGCAGTGCAGCGGAGTGTTCCTGTTCACTTTGTCCACCGCGCTAACAGAGGCGTTATTCTTGATTAAGAAATTAGTGGGTTCAGGCCTGGAACAGAAGAAAAGTATTTACTTCTCACCAGCCCTTCTAGATATTAGACAATAATTAACTTTCACATTGTATTAAATAATGAAACTAGTCTGCAGACAAACAAGATATGTTTCTTAAATCAAGGCTAATAAGATCTACCCAACACACATGTCTCTTGTTTCTGGGACCCCATCAGTCCTGCATTCACTGCTGTTATTCAAACGTTCTCACATTCACACATGAATTGAGAATATAACAACTCTGTAAAGAGGGCTGGTGCTCACCCAATAATCTTCTGGGCTGCTAACATCAGTGGCGTCTGTCCATTGCAGTCAGGCCCATCGACTTCCTGGAAGTGAAGAGGTGTGAAATAAAACTCTACAAGTGCTTTTAAGAAAACACCTTAAACTGGAATAACCAGAGGGTGTTGCAGTTAAATGTGTCAGTGTGTGTTTGTGGACGTCTGACCTGTCCCTTGGCCATTAGGTAGGCTGCTATGGCCATGTGCTGGAAGAGTATGGCGAGGTGAAGAGCGCGATAACCTTCTCCGTCCGAGACGGTGGGATCTGCTCCATATCTGATCAACTGGATCACCATGGGGAGGTGACCCTGTCTGTTTGGAAAAAACACAAACTA
Organism: Macroramphosus scolopax; assembly: GCA_901007825.1. Lineage (NCBI taxonomy): Eukaryota > Metazoa > Chordata > Actinopteri > Syngnathiformes > Centriscidae > Macroramphosus > Macroramphosus scolopax. The sequence goes on along the minus strand of CAAKHC010015766.1, from coordinate 9,027 downwards.
TTTCACGCAGGAAATAGCTGACTGTCTCAGAAGGTCAGTTGGTCAGACCGACGCAATAAATCCCTTAAAGGTCATACAATCACCTTATGGCCCAGTGAAGAGGAGTGGAGTTGAGGTCTCCTCCGAGCTGGTCGACTGCTGCCCCTTTGGAGATAAAATACCTGTCAGAAGACAAAAGAAAATATATAGAAAGCTGTGTTACAACACTAGCCAGAGGTTGAATCTTTGGACAATATGTGCTCCATGATAGTCGGGTTATCTGCATGTCGTTCAGCCCTAATCTGATGTCTCACTTGATCAGCTCCAAGCGATTGTTGATGGCTGCCCAGTGCAACAGTGTGACGCTCTCCTTGTCTGGCAGCCTGACGTCGTATCCTGATTCCACCAGCTCCTTGACGCGCTCCAGGATACCAAACCTGAGGGCATCACAGGGAAAAACACATAATAAAAACACATATACGATTACATAGAAAAGTACTATTCAAACATAAAAGGAACTATAACAATCCCGACCAGACATTTAGTTTTGGGTACTATTTGTGTCTAACATGTTTTCTTCCAGAGAATTGTTGAATTACTTCTCATCATTAAAACGACCTCCATCTTCATCTTCTCCTCCATTGAAATACCCTGATATTAGTGAATGTCAGGTTTACAATGATCACATGGAACTCTTTACTGCTTCAGCAGAACAATGTGAAAATATCCTTCTAGTGTCGGACTCTGCACAAGTGATGCTCCAACATCCAAGTGAAGTAGCAGGAAGTGTCTTTTTAACTGTGTCACATTGGGGGAAACAGTCCCGCTTCTTTGAGGAAGGTGTTAATGAATGAGAAGACAGAAAGGAGCGACTGTTTGTTTTATATGAGGTGTGACCTTTACTCTGCTGCACCTCAGCCGCTGCCCCCACAAGCACTGCCATGTAGTAATCTTAACAAAAGACACTGACAGCTCTGTGCATTCCTTCACTTTTGTTGTGCAGTTCCTGCACAATTACATTGCTCAAACATGTCAAAGTGTTAAGACTTCATCCTGACTTTATTAATTTTTTACAATGTTCAGCTGGAAAGTATTCAAAGATTTCTGCCTTGTGTGTTTGATTGACTGATGTTTCCATTTGACGCCAACACTTACTGTGTTGCCTTCACTATGTCCCAACTGCTGCTGTCATCAAGGTGCGACCGTTTCTTCAGCTGCTGAGTGACTTCCATCGCCTGATCAGGCATCATGCCAAACTGTCCATGAAAAGACGGCATGAGCGGGTTGGCCAACCCGCCGAACGCTGCCACTTTCGGCCCGTGATTGTGACAATGACCTGAGTGTCCATGGTGACAACTGTCATGCATGTGGTTGTGACTCTGCAGCACAAACAGAGAAAAGAAAAAGAGAGAAGTGGTCAGTCGTGGTTTATGTGGAAACATCAAAAGTGAACAGTTTCCTCCTGGAAGAGATGACAGTTGTTTTAATAAATGCAGGTGAATTTCTGACACACGATCAGGCAGACACCTGCACAGATGGAGCCGTCCTGATAGTTTCAGACACAACATCTTTAGATCAAATCTGGCTGGGTGACATCATGTATGTCATCGCCTTTTCTTTCTCCATTTGTTCTTATCAGCTCTTTATGTTTTCTATTTGTTAAAGGCTAAAATCCTCACAAAACATGCAGTACTTCAGTCAGTACTTCAGTCAGGATCTCTAATCAGGGCTCAACAGTGCACCATCATGTTTCCTTATACAACCTTGCACATTAAAACACAACAGTGAGTCAATGTAGCGCCAGGGGGCCTCGGTGAAACTCCAATCACTCTCAGGAGTTCTTCAGTCAAAGTAAATGAAGGAGCTGCAGCTGTATCAGAGGACTTAGACTAAACTCATGGAGTTACAATCTCCCTCTCCCTGAGCGTTACACCCGATAGTGGCAACACAAATGTACATTAGCCCCGTTACATTCCATTATGTAGCAGCGAGAGGGAGCAGCAGCCCAGACCAGCCACTCTATGGAGGAAATACATTCATGATGCAGCAATCTCATGCTGTTAGTCCCTACACAAAGCTTGTGCTATAGATGAGAGTTGGAAAATAAATCAACGGGTAAATTGAGAGCTTCAGTCTCTGACTCCTCTCTTTCATATTATAGGGGTGGACAGTATCTGGCCGATATATGATATTATTATTAGATCGGCACATTCTCAACATCTTCACCCAATATGTTCATTGTAACTGTGGTGACCTCGATGGAAGATTGCATTTACTACTTCTTAAGATGTCAGTGTGGGACAAAGATAAAAATTACTTTAAATAACAGACTTAATGACTTGTAGGGTGATTTAAGATTTAGCTACAAAAAGCTTTTAGGTTTAGGTTGATATCTTTAGTGACGTATACATTTATAATACAAATGTGTTAAGGTCTGACTGATGTCAGGCCAGAAAAACAATAGTTATAATCGTTATATTATATCATAATTGTCATTGTATTCTGGGGTTCCACAATCACAGCAGCAGCAGGCTGTTGTTCGTCATCCTCTGGGTGTTGATATGTATTATTTAAAGATAACAGGCTGCTGTTGCCAGATGTTAAAAAATATTGTGTCTTGCAATCAGATAATTTGCATATATCTTCTAAGACTTGATATCACGGAGGGCTAACCTAAGCTAACCTTCCGACTTGTAATGACGTGGTTTTGGATTAATGAACAACACATGCAGCTAACAAGTTTCTACTATAAAACACCACAGTAGTTGCGCTGTGCAACTTCGTATTTAAGATGGTTTAACAATGGTTAAACACGTTTCGCCTGTCAGCGGACCGTCAACCAGACGAATCAAAGAGACTTTCCGTAACGTGGACGTCAATGCCGAAGAGAAATCAGGCTAAATATGACCGCTGAGATTGAGGAGAGAGCAGACAGCTAGCACTAATTACCGTCAGGTAGCTAGCATCAGGCAGCTAGTATCAGGCTACCAAACTGAAGCTAACAGACTGACAGTTGACGTGCCGATGTGTCCGAGGCAGGACAGGTTATTCCGCCTAACAACAAAGAAGCTAGCTAATGCTAACGAAACGCTAATATAATATTATTAGGGAAAAACACGTCTGCCACTAGATGAAAAAGTAACTTCCCAACACAGGTAACAGCAACAACAGCTAGTGAATATAGACCGACTCACATTACCGTCTTCACTCCAATCCATCTTGTTGTGAAGGAGCGAAAGGAAAGTTCCTGCTGCTCGAGCTGGACATGCGAGTGTCGTTCAACTTCCGCTTTCTTAATTTCAAAATAAACGTACCCACATGTTGATGGAAAGGTAATTAAACATTCTCTATAACTATTTTTACACTCGAGATTTTCCATTTTTTTTCTCTGAGCCTGTTCTGATATCAGTTATTGGGAGTAAAAACCTGAATTTGTAAATGATATATTTGCATGTACCAGCTATTAATGTATAGTGTATACATTATCTGGTTAAATGTGGTTATCAAGGAATATTGGCCAAGATGGGGACGTTTTATAGTGGAAAAATATTTACTACGTTTGTGCAGTTTTGCAAATCATTTTCTTGTAATGTTCTGGCCAACATACATACCACATATCAAATATAATTTATATTGGCTGAAAATATCAGCTTTACACGTATTCTCTGCCATCAGTTGTGTATTTAATAATTCACATTGTGAGATAGAAGACGTGACCACTTTCCTGGTGAATTGTTTGCATTCGAGCCCTTGCATATATGTTTCAATATCTGCATGTGCAGTTTTTCTATTCGTTGGCCATTTGACACATGGACCTAGATAAGTAAACTACATTGCAATTTAATTTCAATTCAAAGTTTAAGTTACTGAAAAAATCTGAGACGTGGGCAGCAATTCATGGGCCTTGAAACATGCTACCACAATGCAGAATTATTGCACAATTGGTATCGTTGTATTTTTTGGACACTGTATGTTTTGCATAGCTTATAGAAATATATTGTTTTACATTTTAGTTTGAAAGCAGAAGTGTTCAGCAGGAAATATTTCTTCCAGTCATTATTGCGAACTTGATCATTTTCGAAACTGCTGCTTTCTTCTTGTTTTACTCCCACCTGCAGGCCTTTTCTGCTGCTGCCTGCACTATTGACTTTCACTTATTTAGAAACTCATGATCTTTTTTATTTAGTTGCCACTGTCTGAAAGATAATACAATATTATTGAGGATACAGTTGATGGTTTGCATTTTATTAAAAGGTTAATTTAATATTCTGCCACTCTCATGTATGTGATTGGAGTGGCTGAATTAGTAGTAACACCTTTAAATACAATGTCAATATTATTCATGTAGTGAAATCAATTACTCTCTGACAGTGCCAAATAAGAAAAAACATTTTAGATTTCACTTTAATAGCATAGAAATAAACCTGGGCTTCAGTAAGATCTTGCACTTCCAGAAGAAGACCAGCAGATGGCGCCATTATTCCATCCATGATGAGAGAGAGTCTGCATGGCAGCAGATCATCTGGCTGCAGGGTTTTTTGGTCCGTATCAACTAGATTCATGATCCTAATCATTTAAGTTCATTTAGTTATTATTCTGGGGTTTAATGACTAATTCAAGGTCTTTGCTTGAGATAGATAATCTATAATCCACAGACTGTTGCTGCCTGATTACACAATTGGCCTCCAAAGTGTCAAACTTTTAATGAACTAAGACATTTTCTTTTTTCTTTCTTTTTGCTTTGTGACAATAGTTCATTCAGAAAGCTGCAAGAGAATTAATTCCCACAGTACAGTAAAGTTTTTCCTTTCAGAGGGCTTTTGTTTATCGCAGCTTGATGACCTTCAAGTTAGCGACGTGTAATTAGCTGCTTGCCTTCACAACATGATTTTTCTAATTAAACTTTGCCACATTTTCTCTTATTTTCGTTGTTTCCTCTTTATTATGTCTGTGGAATTTGCTCCTGATAAAAGATGTACTTACCTTTTAATTTGGATGTGCATCATTGACCCAAAATGAATAGTCCATTTGCACTGCACTAGTTTTTAACTCGTGTTAATGAGCTCAAAGTTGGATGTGACACAGCTAAAGATTTCCCGATACACATGTGCCACTTGAGTTGTTTGAAAGGCATTTGAATTTGTTTTTATATTTAGTTAATTGTGGACTCAGATAAATGAAATAGATGATGATTTAAAACCAGCTTGAGAGCATATCGTTGTGTCCACGCAGGCCGACCGCCAAGCCGAAGTAATTGATCTGCCAGGAGGAAGCAATAACAGAGAAGAGGACAAAAGGTCACGACTGCCACAGTCTGCTATGATAGCTGGGTTTAGAAATACAAGGAACAAAAGTTAGGTTATATTTATGGAAAGAAAACAAAGTTCATTACATCCACACACACACAAACACACCGTAGGTAGTAGTTCATATATTTCAACAAGCCGACAATGGGGTCATGAAACAGAGTGATTAGGGAAGCAGGGCCGTCCAATGAAAACAAATCAGGGATGTGTGATCACTGCTGGCAGAGCCGTTGTGAGGAGGTACATGATTGTACTTTGCTCCCGTTAAAGCCTCTGTGGAAGTAAATAACACCGATGTTGTTGGAAAACTTCATGACATCAATTTTGGGGTATTTGCAGCGTTTCTGTGAGGTTGTGAACATGTTGAAAAGAACGTGTGCCAAGTCAAAATCCTGCAAAGATTATTGTTCTGATGTCCTGACACAGCATCTCTCATCTGTGTCCACTTCTCTTGGTACTAATGTTCATACATTTCTTCAGGACGAATGATGAATGAAAGTCAAATCAAGTGTTATAAATCTGTCACTTCTGACTGCTTCTCTTTATATACACACCGATGTGGTACAGAAACGTATCAGGACCTTGTGCACGTGCACAATAGCATTTAAGGACATATTTTCCTCTTTCAACAGCCACTTCAGGCTCCGCAGCTGAAGGTTTGAAAACAGCTTTTTGCTACTTCCTCTTGAAACAAGGCTGCTGGGGTCAGAACCTGACAGGATGAGGATCTTATACATAAGACAAAGAGCTGAAAGCAGCTTCAAATGTTTTGCCAGGAACTATAGAGTTAGTGATGAATCTTGAGACGATGAGCGACGACGTTCACATTGCCTTCAATGATCTGGTTAATTTCTAATATTCGGTGTTGAAGAAAACACTCATTGCTTTCCCCCTTATGACAGAAATGAAAGCAATTTAAAACCGAATCTTTGTTACTTGAGAGCACATGTCGCGCTGAACCCGACACCAGACTGTTTTTATCATAATGAGAATGGAAGAGTCGGTAATAGGCTGAGCAACCTGCCGTGTTCCAGCACATCCCACTCAGACTCTCCAGAGACACTCGCAGATATGAAAGTGAGAAGACCCCAGCGGATGGAAATTAATTATTGTAATAAAGTGTGTGCGGCCGGTGGGACTGAACATCGCAGGTCTGTCTGCTGCGTCTTTAGAACTTCAGGATCAAGAAGTTATCAGTGTTTACTCAAATCCTCCATACTTACCCAGAGTCAGTGAATTATATTGTTTTAATTCTATCTGAAAGAGAAGATCCCTTCTAGAACCGGTGTTAAACATCTTTTCCACCACTTTACATCTCCGTGCTTTACAAGGAACAACAGACACACAAGAATTTAAATTCAGATTGTGTTTGGGATTATCTTCGGAGAACAGGGCCACATTAGGAACACTGTACGTCGGACAGAAAGGGCCTTCGAGGGACTGATTTGAGAGGAAAAATATATGTATGCCGATGCATGCGCCTCTAATGGGAAGCAATCAATAGGCCGTCCTCTCTCCCGGCACCGTCGGAAAGCTTTCAGGGAACAAACTGAAACAATAGGTTGGTGAGACTGAACGAGGTTGGGTTCTCCAAATAAAGAAAACATTTCCAGTCTATTGTGTTCAGTTAACGTCTGAAGGAGTCAAATATTTCTTTAGGTACAAATCCTACAAATCCTACCAAACACACAGTGAAGACGTGTACGTCCGTCCTACACTGCTCACGTCTTCATCACAGCCAGTCTGCTGCTTCTGGTGCAGCAAGCAGACGGTGCTGTTCCGCTGACCCCCCCCCCCTGTCGTCGCCTCTTCCCCCCATTGAGAGTTTATTGGCAGGGTCACACTCTGCATTTGACCTGGAGGACCGATGGAATTCATGGTCAGAGGTAAACTCGGAGCCGTGCAGACGATGAGAGCGAAGGTCGCCAACCAGCAGCCTGCACGACCTCTGCAGCACCCGGTTGGAGGACCGGCGGGGTGTAATGAGATGAAATGGGTCTGTTTTAAAAGACGCTTTACAGACACATGCAGAGGTAAATCAGTTGGAATATGGGCAGTTAGTCCGATGAAAGATTTACAAGGCCGGAGCTGATGAATGAAGCTGGATGAAGGAAGCTGAGGGACGGACGGGGTGAGAGACACCCGGGGTGCCGGTCAGAGTTCAGGGTAGACAAGAGCTTTGTGTTCATGGTTCAGGGACGGAGTCAAGGAGCGGGATTATATGATGGGATCAATGTCTGGCTTTGCAGGACAGTTAAAGGCACAATGAGATCTTTCAGGGAGATGTTACAGGGACTCGAGGCTGCAGGTGGATCACATGCAGCTGAGGTCGGCGGTGCTGCCGGACCTGGACGGGCTGCCTCAGTAATGACATCGGAGTTCTGGCTCCTCTACTCACTGTGTCCCGATAGTCAATGGCAGCTGTCAAGGTTGCTAAGCAACAACCTTTCGTGACACCAGGGCGAGGGTGGGTTCGGCCCGGTCGGCCTTCGAAGCCCCCACAGACCGCAGGCCTGGTGCTCGGGGGTCGCTGCCCCTGAACGGAGACACAAGGAGAGGTAAAGGTTTACATTTACAGTCTTTACAAGGAGGTTGAGGACAAATTGAATTGGTCCAACTTTGCCTTTCAACACATGGAAAGCTCCACAGCAACAACAACTGAACTATGTTGATATTTGGAAGTAGTCGCACCATCCGTGAGAAGTCTGGGAAGCTGAAGCCCAGCTGCCGGCCTCCAGGGCAGCAAAGGGAGCTGCTTTCTCCTGCCTCCAAGCTACGATCAAACCCACCAACACACACACACACACACACACACACACACACACACACACACACTCTCTGGCCGAATCACTGCAACCCTGCAGCATCCGGATGATTAACTGTCCTTTCCTCAGTGGAGCTGCTCCGTCTCGGTCGCGTCTCCACAATGGTGGGATGACGTCCCCGATGAAGTCAGGACATCAGAGTCGCTGCAGATCTTCTGTCGCAGGCTGAGAACACCCCTCTCAGACGTCTTGATAACCTTTGCCAACACTTACTTCTCCATCCATCAAATCTCTTTAACCGAACATGCTTTCAGCTGTTTGTTTTAAAAGGCAACGCTTCAGTGTGTCATCACTTACTGTGACTCACTTCCAGAAAATCATTTCAACATAATGTAATGTAACATTTCATCAACCCAATTTGGCTTGTTTGTCTGGCAGCAGAAGATTTCAATCACCTGAAACATCCAGGAAAGTTGGCAGTCGGTTCTCGACCTGCGATTCCTCCGATGATCGTGGAGGTATCAGAACCTGAGAGCAGATCAGAGGATACAGATGGAGCTCATGTGTTTGATGCTGGTCACGGAGGTTCTCTGTCTCCAGCGTGTGATCATGTGTCGTTGTGTAATTCTGATATATTTTATGCAACGATAAATAAGGACTATTGTTGCTCCTCAGCTTGTCCGTACGTGCGCGTCACATCTGTGATTCCAGTTTCGATCTGATAAGTAAAATCAATACTGGCTTTAACTTGGATTCACCTCCTCGTGACCGTCACGGGGAAACAGAGAAACCCCCCCGTTTTTTTTTATTTTTTCTACAACTGTTGTGCGTCTTTGTGTGTTTGTTTAATTTGCGTGAGAGTGTGTTAGCGTGTGGCGGTGAAAGTGGACCACTGAGGGGGAGGTTCTCCGGGTCCGGCCTGCCAGTGAGCCGCCTCTCTGTAGCGGTGCCAGTGTTAGGGTGGGTGAGGAGAGAAT
>CAAKHC010015762.1:0-29250 GCA_901007825.1 Macroramphosus scolopax | reverse complement strand
CTGGTGGATGTGGTTGTGTGTCTGGCCGTGCAGCCCCCCCCTGAGCTGCATCCTGACACGCTGCTCCGCGGTTTGACAAGCGGCTCCAGACGCACCGTGCAGCGGCACCGGACCAAAGGACTGCCGCTCTACATGTTACAGCTCTACCGGACCATGCTGAACGAGAACCGTGCCAGGACTCCGGCTGCAAGCGTGGGCCGAACCGGGCCGGAGGACCACCGAGGTCTGCAGCAGTCGGACTCTGTGATCAGCTTCGTCGCTAAAAGTAAGCAGGGATTCACATTCGAAAATAACAACATTTTTAAATGGAGTTTGGTGTTACGTTGGTGCGGCTGTGCTCAACAGTATGTTACTTAAGTGAAATGAAATTAGGCCTATGTCTATGTATTTTCTCCTTATTATTGATTTCATTCAGTTTAAAAGGGTTGTAAACTGTAAGGTAATTATTACAATGTGGTAGAAAGTATAGACAATATTATGTAAACTTGTATGTTAGCATGACTGCAATTTTTGGAAATGAATTGTAAAGATGATCAGGTTTACAGAGCTGGAAGAAATTGGTGGCAAAAATCCTGCAAGCCAAAATTCAAATGATAAGTTTTATCTTTATTTCTTTCAGGCTGCCAACAGATTGGCAAGAGGTGGTCCATCACCTTTGACATATCCTCCATGTCTGCAAGCGACAATGTCCAACTGGCTGAACTTCGGATCCGCCTACCTGCCTTCGCTGAGTCTTCCAGAGCCTCAGTGGACATCTTCGTCTCCCTCGGGCACCAGTGCTTTGACACACTCTGCACAGACAATAAGGTGTTCCTGGGCCGACTGAGAGCACATCCCAGTTCGATGGTATCCTCCTCCTCCTGGAAGAACTTCAACATTTCCGAGCTGCTCCGTCGCAGGTTACACCAGGAACACCCCACACACCGACCAGAGGCTCAGGATGAGGCTGAGGTGACTGACGAGGTGGAGCAGGAGGGAGTCCTACACCTCACAGATGACAGGGTCGTAATGGTGGTCTTCTTAAGGCAGAACCCAGACATTCAAAAAAAGCCAACACTCATCCACACTGCGGAGAACTCCAAGTACGTCAGCCTGGACAGAAAGCGAGTGGCGTCTGGCTCTGGCTCCAGGTCGAGGAGCCGCAGAGCCAAGAGGCACCAGAACCAGCAGCAGAGACCGAGCATGGCAGTGGCTGCTCCGGCCAGCAATCCCACCGAGGAGAAGAAGGTTCCTCTCTGCAGGAAAGTGGACATGTGGGTGAACTTTGAGAAGCTTGGGTGGAGTGATTGGATTGTCTATCCAAAACGATACAACGCTTATCGCTGTGAGGGGAGCTGTCCTACACCAGTATATGAGACCTTCACCCCAACTAACCATGCATACATGCAGGTGAGAATTTGTCACCACACTTGGCTTTTATTGAACAATATTTTCTACCACTACAGATTAATTCAGAGTTGTTCTAATCAATGACTTTCTTCTCTTTCTCTCCAGAGCTTATTGAAACTCCACCACCCCCACAAGGTGCCGTGTTTGTCCTGTGTGCCCAAAAGCCTCTCAGCACTTTCCATGTTGTACTATGAGAATGGAAAGATGATCATGCGGAATCACCAGAACATGGTGGTGGAGGAGTGTGGCTGTCAATGAGCAAAAGGCCGGAAAATCTTGTGGTTAAAATTCAAAGGGAACAGGCAGCTAATGTGTCGAGAGCCACAGAACTTGAATTCAGCGGCCGGAGTGGATGAAGGAACACAGACTCTTCACAGGGACGTCCAGTTTCAGGCTGTTGCTGTGACACAGGGCAGGAACAAAGGGAACTGTATATCCTGGACATGGCTCTCCAAATTATGGATTTCAACAAATTAAGTTATTAACTGCTGGAGGAGACGAGGAGACAGGGTGACATTAATTGTGCAGGAGCCAAATAACAGTATGTGAGTTACACAGGTAACATGATGGTCAAGATTGATCCAGTCAGGATGAAATCCCAAGACAAAAGCACAATATGGTCACTGACTGAAGCACTATAGATGATAGTGAAAACAGTTGTACACAAAAGGACTTGACAAACTGTTTTTATACTTCGAAACTGTAATTTCTACCATCACTGGTGGGAGCGCTTTAACTTTTTTTCTATTTCTGGGTCACATTGACCCATTTGTATCTCCACATTGTACAGTAATACAATAAATTATTTCTTATCTCAAACATAGTGTTCAACTGTTTTTATTTCAGTGTGTAAACAAAAGGAAAAAAACAACAATTTCCTCGAGCTTGAATTAAGATGCTCATTGAATTGCAATCACACACCGTGGCAATGATGAGCTGAGGCTGTTAGTGGGCTGCTGAAGTTACAAAACCAACTGAGGGGGTGAAGTAGAATATAAAATATCATCATTTAGGAGGAGAATACTGAAATCAATCAAGAAATCAAGATAAACCAATGACAAATGACACTTTCTTGCAGAGAGTTTCTTGAATTTGACCGCCAGCAGCCGGTTAGCTTAGCTTAGCATACAGAAACAGCTGGCCTGAGCCTGACCAAAGTAACAAAATACAACCATAGTCACATTTCACAAACTGAAATAGCATCTAGTGAGGTATTCCTTTTACTTCATTTCTTGAAATAGATATGTCATTGCCAGCTGGGTCCTCACCAGGACAACACATTAATGTTGCACAGAAACAGAGGAGTAAACGAAAAGAGGGGACGTATTTCTTTGCAAATTAATAATTTCAACATTCCATCTACACATAGTCTTTATTTCATGTCATATGAAATATATGTGGTTTATATTTAAAAATTAGATGTCAAATATTTTATGGATCACACAAAGTGTCCATCGAAGAAAAGCAACGAGTGTATGAATCAGTTTTATAAAAGTACATTCTGACATTAATCATAAAAAAAAATACAGTTTTCAGAGTTCTGAGAGCAGATTACACAGTAAGACTGGACTTCTCCTCGTCATCGTCTTGTAGCTGACTCTTTAAATGTCCATTTCAAACTGGGCATCTTCTCCTAGAAGAAGAAAAGATACTGCAGTTCAGTAAAGGTTAACACAGCATGACAGAAACACACGAAGGACCGCACCTCCCTTCTCCTTCACGTCACACATATGCCCATGCTGATTACCTGTGCTCTCTGTGTGCAGGGTGTGGCCTGCGTTTCTGCTCGGTGTCTGCTTGGGCCGGTTTGTCTCAGTGGAGGAGTCACGTTTGAGCGGGCTGGTGACTCCTGGGATGTCGGGCAGTTTGGGTGGCGTATGAGCCAGAGGGGATGTACGACACTGCAGGAGGAACTTCCTGTCGTAGATGATTCTGGTTCCTGCAGACGGCAAAGGACACTACATATCAGCTTGAATGACTTCACATTAACATGAAAAGACAAAGTGATATGTCACTTTTTATTTGTACTCATTGTGAAAATTCAGGTGATTAGCAGCTGTATTTAGATGCATACGTTTTTGCACAAAAATTTTAAGGGGATGTGTCCAAAATTTGGTGATTGAACATGTTTGCTTCTTGATGAAAGCTAGACGAGAAAATCAATACCACTTTTAGGTTTTAACTTACAATGTAAGGCTGCAGCCAGCTGCTAGCAATCTTAGCTTAGCATAAAAACTGGGAGCCGGCAGAAACAGCGAGCCCGGGGCTATTTCACCAAATCTGGGTGAAAGAGCCCCGGACATCAAAACAAATCAACTTACTTCCAAAGTATAAGCCTGCGACAGCCTTGCACGACTTGAATATGCAGCTGCTATTTGCAATTAACGCAATGCAGACACATGATGAAAATAGTGTCCAAAAGTCAGAATTCATCAAATCTACCTGACAACTACCGGAAGCTCACACATTAACAAGAAGCATTTAATCTGTAAGAAAGACAAAAGATGTCTATGCAGGTGGGTAGATTTGTTATTTTTTGACCTGGTAACTATACTGTACATTCTATTGTCACATCATGAAGATAAGAAGGTCGATATTTAATCAAGAAACTTTGCAATCTGCAGCATCGTCGTTACTTTGCTGTTAATTGTTTTACTGTTTTTATTGTACCTGTAGATGGTATTTAAATGCTTGTATGACCTTTGCTCAGCATGCCCTTGTTTAAGCTGTATATTTATTCTGTGTAAATACTGGGAGTGCAATGAAAAAAACAAACTCAAATTCTTTCTGCTGTGCACATACTATGGGTCTGATTCGGTTCCTTAAGTTTTATGCTAAGCTAACTGGCTAATGCCTTACACGCAGTCTACAGATGCAGGATTGCTCTCTGCCTACTGTTAGTGATGCATTCCTCGTAACCACAGAATGTGCGGTTCAACTCCAGCAGGGGGAGCTCTGCTGCACGTCGCTGCACGTACAGTAGTTCCACATCATTCCCGGTCATTTCTATGTTGCTATATAATGGAAAAAAAGCTTGCGAACACTATTATATTAATTATTTATTCTTTTTTTGAAATGCTTTTCTACTTTTGAATAACTATATATTCAGCATGTTTATAACATGTTACTTGTTCAACATCTATTTCTTCTACTTGTGACATAAAATGAATCCATGTACTTACCGTTTCTTAAAGTACCTCTGACCAGTTGATACATTTTGTATTTACCACCTAACCAGTCATGAGACCTGCTTTATCAGGGTGTGACCGTGTCTCTACTGTATACATGCCCATTCATGCCCATGGCAAAATTACCTATTTCCCTGCGCCTGTATCATTGAGGCTGACACACATTCAGTGACCTAACTCTGTTTTATCCGTGTAAATCTGTCCCACCTGCTACAGAACACAATATCAGTAATAGTAAACATCTGTGACCTGCGTCAGCTTTCTCACACCTGCAGAGGGAAAACCCTTTTGATTTGACTTTTATCAACATGCTGGATATGTTTCAAGGTCTGAAGCTTGTAGCTGTTGGAGTTGAGCCTGAGGTTGTAACAGACTGATACTGTCTGTCCTGCCTCTCTGACGACTCAATAAAACAAGTTTTCTATAAAGATTAAGTCAATTACTTATTCCTACATCAACATTTGTGCTTTCTTTCGCAGAAAGCTAAACTTGTGCTGGTGTTGACATTCTGGTCAGTTTTAGATTTGTGCTGTAACATACACAAGGTTTATATTATTAGCGCTTTTAGCTTTGTGACCTTGTGGTCACAAATAGTAAACATGTTGCTGCAACTTAACGGCAGCCATCTGTAATCCCTAGAAAACGCCTATAAATAGGATATGACTGGGGCCTATATTTGTCGTAAATGTTGCATACTGTACATGCTTGTCATAATCGACTGGTTGTAAAACACTGGACTCGGTGGATCAAGCACATTCTGTTATGAGTGTATATGGAGCCTGTACAATGAGATCACTATAAGCATGAATTAAGAAATACAGATTCATTAGGACACTGAGATCAGATAAATCATCAATAAGATATTGATAGTTTGACACTGCACTCATTCCCCTGGTGCACCAGTAGCCTTCATGGAGCACAAACACTGTTGATCATTAACAGAACTGTGGACACTATAGCTTGGCTATGGTGCTCAAGGATGTAACACATTTGACAGTCACTGTTAACTTTGACTCTTCTTTTAGTGACACACGAGGTTATTATAAATCATTCATTCAATTTAATGCACTGGAAGCATGAAGGACAAAGGAAGGCAAACTGACAGAATTAACAGGTTACTGTTTTACAGGTTTACTTTCTGGGTGTGAACAGGACAGCTTGTCACAATGGCAGTTTCCCCTTTAAACGTTTTCCTTGGTACTATTTACGTTTCTAGTTTTCCCAGCGTGTCAATACCTCCGGGCGTCGTGCTGAACAGAGTCCCCCCAGGAGTGGTGGAGTAATCCTGGGGCATGTGAGCAGCCTCCAAGACTGTGACACGTCTCACAGCTGGGATATCCCGGCTCCCGCTTGTCTGACCTCCTGTAGACATTTCTCAAACCCTGGACGGACTGTTGCACCTTCAACCCCAGATGAAGAAAAGCAGCTTGTGTGCAGGATGTGAAGCTCCAGTTCGCACGCTCGACATATGCACCTCGTTCCTCCACGTGGTCCGCTGAAATCAAAAACAACCCGGACCCTTCCTTCAAAAACAACACATGCAGCGGCGGGCTGTGATTGGCTGAGACCAGGGGGCGTCACAGAGACCGGAAGTTGTGGTTTTTCCTGATCTGCTGGCTCCCGATCCCAAATACATTTTGTCATTTGAATAAATTATAAATGTGTTGTTATAAACTTTTTTCATATTTGTAATACAAATATATTTTTTAAATTATAATTATGTGGTCAGTTTACCTTTGTAGAAAGCAATTGATTTACTATTGTAAATTATTTAAGTGCTTACAATATAAAATAAAATCCAATGACGTATTTTCCAATGAATTCAAGAATGTCAATTGTTGCCCCAGGCAGATTACTTTCTAACAATACACAATAATAAGTGAATATTCACTGGAGCTTGTCAGTGCAGATCCTTAAAGGACATACCGGAAATAAATTGCTGCTTATGAACTCACACAAACGACCGCAACTAATCAGCAACTGAATGGATAATTGATTAATTGTTTATCTAATTTACAAAGTTTTCTGCAGTTCAACTTCTCCACAGACAATTTAGTAAAACATATTGTCATATATTATCTGTTAATACAGCAGCCACCACTCACAGTAGTTTTTTTTATTAAAGCTACATCATAGTGTTTTAATTGTGTGAATGCTGAAAGCATTCAAACTATTGTTCTTCTGGTCGGCCGATGTATGAGATGTAATGAGATGTAATGAGACAAGTCTGGAGGAGTCTGAGTTGTGCGTTGAGCTGCTCACTCTGCAGGTGAAGTGCACAAAAACTCCTCCTCCATCAGGCACAGTATCTCTTTCAATAAACCTCAACATGTCTTCCAAATGTCTCAGTATGTTTGGAGTTCTCTGTTTATTATCTATGTTGTATAACTCTCAACTGTAAGATATGATGCACCATATCTACTCAATATGATACAGTATATATATACACACAGTATAAACAGTATGTATATTTGTCTACTGTTACCATATACTGTATTTATATACAATTAATTACAATAGTTCACAATAACATTGAAGAGCAATTAATACACAGTATGTTTTTATGCTTTAAATATACCAAGTATAATTCTTTATATTTTTAAGAAGTAATTTAAGGAAATTCTAGGGGAATGTACCCCTACCAATAGATTAATACTGCTGAAAGGAGATATCATGAGGTACATACAACAATTTAAATCTCCATCTAATTCACATCCATGTAGGAATACAACAAACATACAAAGGCGCTGCACTATTTTCACTTTACGAAACCAAGACTCAACATTTATGTCACATCTTTGTTTATTAATTCTTGTAAATGGTTTGAGCTGGTGTACAGGGTAAGATGATCTATACATATCTTCATGTCAGAATGATTCTGATTGAAAGGCTTGTATACATATTCACGTTTGTTTATCCTCTCTCCGGAACAATACAAAAGAAAAGAAAACAAGTGGTCATAGCTACGAAGCCTCTACATTCCCCATGATGTGGACGTTGGCCTAGTCTAGATAATGCTTAAATAACATCCATAACAACTCTATGAGGGTGCATAGCATTCTAATGAAATATATTTTGTCATATATTTATACACATATTTTCATAAAAACATTTGTTTGTGCATGTGCGCAGTTGCATTCCTTAGGATAGAGTAATATGATATTGCGTTTACATCGTCATGTATCCGTTCTATAGGAGTATAGGTGATCTCTATTCTTCTCAACGGTTAAAATTTTACAATACTCTTTAAAATACATCATTGTAGGTGACACCTCCTTTCAAGTCGCATGCCTGGTAAAAACGTTCTCTCTTCTTCCTCTTGTTCCAATCAGGTTCGGAACCAGCACCGTCACCATCACACACACGCACGCACACACGTACGCGCACACGTTTTCACATTGTGCTATCACACATACATAGTTGAGTCAAATGTGTCAAATGTCCGACTGACCAGTACATCTAGTTTTAAAGATCTGAAATCCAAAACATGAAACCATTCAATGCATTTGTCACTTAGTGGCCAATTGTACATTTACGGGTTAAATTGGAAACTAAACAAGAAGAGAGCTACTTAACTGTATTATCAGTGAGACTTTAGTCTGAATTTGAGAGCCTCGTCCACACATTGTCGCGGCAGCTACGAGCCTGTTAAACAACACAACAACCAAATCAATCATCTCTTCATTAGATTCACTGGAAGTGGAGTCGGCGATGGAATCCGACTCGTCAATACGGATCAAATGTCGTCAGTAAACACGTTAGTACAGCAGTTTAGAACAGCCAAGATGTTTCTTCAGTGCGTGTGGACACTCAAATTTACGTGATTATGTTGAACTGCTGTTTCTCATTTGATATCATGAAAATTAGAAGTATAATTACTTTCACACAGTATTTGTCAATTTATCAATTCAACCTTTCTCGTACTGATACAGTACAAGACTCAGATACAAAGAAATAAAACACAGTGCAAGAATTTCGTTGAACCTCGTTGCTTTTTTTCTAAACGTTCTGGTTGCTTTTCGTTCTTCAGTGTTAAAGAAAAGAGAGAGAGAGAGAGAGAGAGAGAGAGGAGGGTTCGTTCTCCACGCAAACTTGAAAGTTCAGGGCGAAGTGGTGCATTGTGACTGACCACACACTCAGTGTCTACCCTACATATATTCTTTTTGTTTTATTTTGAATTTAACAACTCCCCAACATACCGATACACACAGAAACAGGCATCTTACTTCATACAGTCTCACAAAGAACTCGGAGCGTCCCCCAACAACAGAGTCTGATTCTGAAACGCTCACTTTCAGAACGACTCATCTTCACTAAACTCTGAATTACAAACAAACCGAACCAAACATTTGTTTCTGGCATAGCAGAACTTAAAACCTGAGTGGAGTAACAGTGGAAAACGTGATATGTAAGAAACATGTGCTCTATCTGATGAGGCTGTCATGTGCAGGGACTGGGTAGGAAATACGTACTAGTGTGATGTGCAACTAATGTGTTCACTCATTCACAGTGTCTCACTCATTCAGGCTACAGTAGCATTTACAGTACTTATGGGATTAACATTGTGTTTCCAGGTAATGCGTGCTACTATGATCATGACTCCTATTGTGCTGCCGCCAGGTTTCTGCATAAAGAAATGTGTTGCAGAGATAAAGAGAAATATGTTTACAGTGTGTTTTCCAAATGTGATACACTAAAACCATTTATTTTACTTAATTTAACACAAAAAATGGAGATGATTTCCACCTTACAGCAGCAGCAGACTCTCTTAGGTATCCGTGTATTAAGTTATAATATACTGGTTTATATTTTGCTACGTTAAGTGCTGAAAAACAAACAATCAGTCGCAGGCCTCTGCATTCCCACACTGCTACAGCTGAATCCTCTAATCTTACAGCAGCACGTCCTCTCTGACTCATTCACATCAAGGTTGATGGCGCAGCGCAGCTTTTCATCCAGATGGAGTTCCTGTCTTCAGTGAGGAGTTCAATCCTTTACACTTTTCTATATTAAATCCGTTATGGAGATCTAGAACGTCCAACTGGCCTCCGTCTCCTGTGTTATTGTTCTAAGGTATTATTGCTGTGGCAAATCCAAACCTAACCGACACACTGAACAGGCAATAATTCTTCAATGATGCCATGCACGCGTTTGTTTGTGTGCTTTCGTTTGTTTCTATGTTTGTCTTCACAGTTCACGGGTCTGTCTGGGGTCAGTGATAATAAGACAATCACAGTGCTGCCTGTCTGTCCTCGCTGCCGTTCACAATCACATGTCGTAGTAGCATAATGCTATGTTGTACGTTACACCGGACCCCCCCGAACTCACTGTGTCGTGAACCAGATCCTCCATGTTGTCCACACTTAATTCACTTTGTTTCAAATGACTGAACCCAAATTCAATAGTGAGGCGCTGCAGCCGAACAGATAGAGGGAGCACACAGAGTTTATAACATTGGATGGAGGAGCTATAGATGCTGATGATGCTGTGATGTTTCTGCATATTGACTGAGGCTACTGATAAAGATGGTGGATCAAGATGACGTGCGCTACTAGGAGAAATGACGGAAGAGGTTGGAAAACGTCAAGAGGGAGGGCAAACGTTTGCGTCGTAGAGCTGCTGCGCAATGCAATTAAGCAACCAAGCCTTTTTGCAAAGAAAATACTTCCCCAAATCATGAGGGGTAAAGATATTCAGATCCCCACTGAAGCTTAAAAACTAAGGTGGACAGGTTCCAATGAAACAAACACAAGAAGTGAGCTTCATCCGCAGGAGAAGACGTCGTCACACGCAGACAGGACACTCAGAAGCAAGGGAGCAGGGCGGCTTTTCATTCCAGCACTGAGCACGCCGTGACATCACAGGGGCCTTGAGCCAATCATGGGGCAGGGCTCAGCACCAAGCCAGAAGCAAAGAACACATGCGGTAGAGAAGAATACACGCACACGTACGCACGCACACACACACACACAGCGACACATGTCCACGTAGCATAGAGTGCATATATCACATTGAGAATAATAGGGTCCAGGGAAAGAAGCATGGTGGGCTCAGCAGAGGCGCAGCTTATACAGAACCATCCGTTGAGGGAATAAGACTTTTTTGGCTGTAGTGTTACTGGACTCCAGCTGGGGGAATAAGGTCCTTAATATGTCCGAGGACCAAGCGTTGGTCTGCCCTGTACCTTGTACCCCTTCAGTTTGTGGAAAATGACAGTTCAAAAGGTCAAAGGGCATGCACCAGCAGTCATCATGCGATTACAGTTCACAGGAAGCACTTTTTGTTTTACTGACATTTATGGTTTTTCGTCTTTTTTGTAAAAAAAATGAATCATCATGCCTTAGTTTAAGTGGTACTTTTCTTTACAAATGTTATAAAACTACAAGTTGAACTCCTCGTTTTTTTTTTTTTTTTTTTTTACTGTGTGTGTTTCACACGTTGAGGATGATGCTGTGTTTCTCATTTTGTAGCTTGCACTTCGTAGTCTTTGCCCTCCACTCTTCTCTTGCTTATTTTCCTCTGCGGTCCAGTTGTGTTTTCGTGGAGGATGGTTTGGCAGTGGCTTTCCTGTCCTATGAAACAGAGAGGGACAAAAGTAAAGCACAGCATGCAGTTAAGTTACTGTGTCCCTCCAGTTCCTATCATCACAGTGAACCGAATGACAGATATAGGGCTCTAAATGTGAACATGAATGGAACACAGAGTTCTCTTTCATAGCATTAGTTTCCATGTCACTATAGTGCACGTACTCACAGAGGTCCTGTCTTCACTGTCAGACTGCCGGCTGGCAGCTGTGGTCATCACAGACCTGCCTTTTATATGGCTGACGCAGTATCTCATGTACTGTGTAGCTTTTCTTTCTGCCTACATCTACAGTCGCTTAACCGTCCTTAGGCCTAAGTGGATTGATAACCCAGGTTCAACCGCAGGAGGTTGTGATGACACTCAGTTTATGCTTTACATACATATGTGGAGAGTACGAGGCCTCCAGGAGAGGGGATCAGCTCTTTGTGTCATAGGCTAAGCCCCGCAGCGACAAGCCCATTACAAAACAAAGTCTTTGTCACTGGATAAAGGCCTGCACTGCATTGACCTGCTCCGGTTCAGGGCTTCAATTCCACCAGGAACCTTGCAACCTCTTCAGCTGTGTCCAGGTGAGTCCCAGGCCTTCCTGAGCGTGGGCCTCTCACGGTCCTCTGTGTGAGGGGCATTCAGTTAAATACTCCTATTAGGAGCCATTGAAACAAATGCTAGGAAAGAGAACTTTAGGTTACTTACGTAACTCTGGTCCTCTGATTAGCATGAGGGAGATGTCTCACTAGACCGCATCAGTGATTTACATACAGGCAGAGGACCTAAAGCAGGTGTCACAGCTGCCGACCACTCAGGGCTGGTGCAAGGGAACAAGTGCTTCAGTGAATGCAAGAGGCCCATCACTCATGCTATTCATAGAACTGGGATTACCCAAGTAAGTTGAAGATATTTTATGCTCTAACAGAGTCCAATAGTTTTATCAAATCAAGCACTGGGATGCACAAGTGCTTGCTGTGTGTCCCATACCTTTTGGACTGGGTAGTATTTGTATTTCAGTGTTTAACTCTCCGTAGACTGGTGCGCTGCACTGACTGAGCGGCCCTTCTCACATCCACCCCCACCTGGAGCAAGGAGGGAGGGAGGAGGGAAGGAGACAACACTCGGACCAGTTAAGTGCTGAAGCCTCTACTTGGAACCAGAGCAGGAAATAACTTGTCCGGCCACTGACCAGCCAGGGCGACTGAATGAAGCCCCAGAATTCAGTTTCATTTTGAGCCAATCGGATTGGAAGAGGCTGCAAGACGCTTCATTATTCCAGGCAAAGTGGTTCAATACATCAAAAGGCTGTCGGTTTATCTGAGATATATATTTACTTATGTGACAGTGATGACAATTATTTGGAAAGACGTCTATATTTCACTTTTGTACAAATGCTCATTTTGTACAAGTAGGTATTGAAGATCTTCATTGATGGACTATTATTAAATCATTTCTAGAGTCTGAACTATCTCACAGTCAAAGTTATCTGTCGTCATATCTGACCATGTGCTTTTATCTAAATTTGGCAGCTGGCTTCTGTTGGTTTCTGTCCCAGCCTGTGACTGGTTCACAGTAAGAAGACTGTCTCCTTGATGACGATGAAACTCTTATGACTCACCTTTCTAGCGAGCACGTTTCCATGTTCATCCACAAACTGGGCCTCAGCAGCATAGTCCTCTTTCTCCTCTCTCTGTGTGAAGATCATACGAATATACAAATCAATCAAAGCATTCAGTTCTGACAGACAATTAATTGTGTTTATAAGAAATGTGAAAAGAAGAAATTCATGATCTGATATGAGAGATTTCACCCATGTGTTGCCCTCGACAACACATTTTTCTGATAACGATCTGTGACATCATCAAAAATCTGTTTTGATGATTGTTGTTGAGTGAGACTCAAGCAGTTGATGGTCACGAGCAAAATATCAAATTGAATGACTGTCTTCTTATTTGATAATTAAAATATGATAAAAGGTATGGACAAGATGTTCCCCCTTCAGGCGCAGGAAGCGGCGGGTGGTCGGCGTAGCAACCTGACCTGGCCCCGCCTCTGCTCCTGTCCCCAAGCACGTTGCCCTGCCTCCTGGTGGGAGAAGCCCAGTCCCTTGTCAAAGGGCTGTGTGCCCTGCAGGAAGCGCCCCCGCAGCACATGAGAGTAACCCGTGTCACACACCGGAGTCAGCAGGGCCTCCTGGGCCACGCGCAAGCCAGGCACGCTGCCGTCACGTCCTGATGACACTGAGCCCACCCAGCTCTGCAGGGAATCCTTGTCAGACAGGTAGGGTTGAAATGCACCGCCTCCAACCAACCTGGCAATCAAAGCGCAGAGAGCAGAGAGATAGGAGGAAATAAAACCTAAACAAAGCGGTAGAATACGTGTGTTGATATATTGGGACCAGCCGGTAGAATAACAACATGCTATCAGGTGAGTTATAGGGGACGTACCGGTTGTCTCCGTTGTGCTCTGTAGCTCGACTCAGTCCTGACATCTCACACCGCTGGGCATACACCTGCTGGCCTGCAACAACAGAAATCCCTTCCACTGAACCTAGCCCTACAGCTCCTCCTCTTGCTCCTCCTGTTGCAAGAGCCTCCCCTCTCCTTCCGTCCGACCTCTGACCTCCCAACTGGCCATTAAGGTTGACCTTGGGAACAGCGCCACTGGCCATTACCCTGTCCCTTTCTGCCAGTGCACTCACTGGCTCCTGTGGCGCCTCCTCCTCCTCAACCTCCCCTTCCTCCTCCTCCTCCTCCTCCTCCAGCTCCATGATCGAGCCGCTGGCTCCGCTGGCACAGCTGCTCGGGCGACCCAAGCTGCAGGGAAAGGAGAGAGTGGCGCCTTCTGAGTCGTCAGCCCGGCTGCTGCCGTCCAATGAGGAGTCCTCCACTGTAACCAGTGAGGGGCTGACCCCTGCTGGCCACACTTGAACGTCCGACATCTCCATTAATGTGTCTTCTTCAGTGGTAGCGATGGGAGCACACTCAAGACTGGAGACTTCCTGCCAGTATGGCTCCACACCCAGTGGAGAGGGCAAGTTGTACTGCAAAGAGGCCGGGGACAGCATCTCTTCCTGAACCAGCCCATAACCTGGAGGTAAGACAGGGGCGAGACAAGAGAGAGACTAACACCACGCAGGCACAGCCAGGGGAGATGGGGAGGTGTTGGGGCAACTGTTTCTCTGACCTGTAAGGGAAACAGTGTGGCTCAGCTCTGTCCCAATACACCTGGAAAGAGACTGGAGTCGGTCTTTATCAAGCACTTGGCGTTTGTAGACTATTTATTTTGGATCAAGTTATCCTTCAATACATTTCATCCAGTGTGATAAGAAAGACCAGCAACCTGACTCCAAGACCCTCAATGAAGTCCAGCCGATAACGTCTGTCAGGAACCTTCCTGGACTGAAGAAGACGGTCTGCTAAAAAACAATCTGCTTCCTTCGTTCATCAGATAATTTGTCTGATTACTTTATAGATATTTGGACTGATATCAGCCAGTTTGTGGATTTGATCCAAAGGAAGCCCTTTAATTTGTATCATTGGGACACAGCAACTTCAAGTGAGGTGAGGTGAGGTGAGGGGGGGGGGGGTTTAGTGTTTCATTCGTTTCCGTGATTGGTGCTCTGTTTGCTGATGTGTAAGAAAGTGAATCTGCAGAACATCGTTACACATTGTTAATTGATGAGAGAAGGAAGGTTGGGCTACATTTTGTTTGGGGGGGTTGGGACGATGCGGATCATCGCAGTGGTACTGGGAGTTTAGTTTTCCTTCCCTGAGACGAGTGTTCCCGTTGGATTTAAGTGTCCTTATTGCAAGTGGACAAAGATGATCCCAAATATCCACACAAGACGAAAGACTGATAATCAGCAATCCTTAAAACACTGACCCGCTTCCTTTGTATCTAAATGCTCATCAATTCATAATCTAACAGGACATAATCAGTCCACTGAGACAGCAGCTGGATGCTGCACTAGGTTTTAGATGACTGGCAGAACTTTTCCCACGACATCTCAGCAGCTGCGATGCTGAACATTCCTGAGCATCGCTCCGACCCCTGTGACGGGTCCGATGGTGGGAGTCAGCAGCATCTCGCAGACTCTGCGGTGGAACATGCAAGCTACTGTTTCTCTTGCATTCTCCTGCAGTGGCACAGTCATGCGTTTAAATGTCTGAATCCCAAGCACCCAAATGAATGTCACTCAATGTACACACACACACACACACACACACAGACACACACACACACAGACAAAACTACCATGTTTATAGATTATTTTATAATAGATTTGTGACCAGTTGGTGTCCGTTTTAATGTCAAGTGACAGTTGTTTGTTTAAATGGCCTTTAACTTCGGAAGAACAGTTTGAAGTATAAATAACGTGTTAACAAAAATCTATTTTACAAGTTGTCTTTTTATATGACAGAGACTTTCGTTACTGTGATAACAGTAGAAATACACAGGACACACACACACACACACGGTCATGTACAAAAACAAACGTTCAGCTCAATACACATTTGTAATCAATATTGATATCAGGTCAAAATGAATATGTGGTATATTGATCATGTAATCATAATCAAGCTGTAGTTGTATTTTGATTGACAGTATGATGAGAACACATTTTATTGAAAGTCATTTATTTCCAGTCTTTTCATATCTGTTGTTTTCATTTGTCTTATTATTTTTCAAAACCTTTTTAAGTTGCTAACTTTTAAAAATAAATCACACATCCAACATAAAGGGGGATTTTATACATAATTTCTTTTTAATTATTCAAATTTAACATAATGCTAAATGTCCTATTATCTATAATAAATATTACAATATTTATTCCGGATGTAAACTAATATATTTGTTTAATATGTTACTAACTCTTATGATCTGGATGTTGCCTTCGGTGGATTGGAAGAAAACTCTCACACTGGTCCACCTTGTGACATGTTTGGATTGGGGGGGGCTGATTAATCACTACTGAGGAACAGTCCCGATCCAACCAGCTGCAGCTCTGACTTTATATCTGCATCAAGCTGGAACTAAACATGTTTTACACAGTGGAAGTGTTAAAGCAGCGCGGACGAGATGTGTCACCCGTTAACTTTAAGGATTGGAAACAGATCGTGCATTAATGTTGAAAATGTCCCTTTGTAATAAAACATTTAAATCGAATGCCGACATGGAATTTCATCCGTCGTCGACCTTCACTGGCACAGCTGACAGAGACGATGAAGAAGAGGATGTTTGCAGGAATCAGTGACTCGCCTCGACTGACGCGGAGCATTGGCTGCTTTATTTCATAAACTTTATTTAATGTTAAAACAGCTAACAAAGCCCAGTAAAAGTAGGATGGATGGAACAAGACACTGTCAATGATTAGCTTGACGGTCAGTAATCGACTGCTTCAGTAAGTTGACACATATGAAACGTTGTTCCATGCAGCAGCAGCGACCCATCAGCCTTTTAGGTCCGGCTAGAAGTTAGAAAAGTCTTTATTCTCTACCTTTAGCTTTGTTTGTTGTTTTGTTTGAGCTGCCGATGAAATCATCTTCTATTTTAAAACCGACATAATCAGATTATCAGCTCAAATGGTTGCAATTATAAAGTCGTGCTGAAATCATTCCTCTGATTGAGTACCAGTACAAATATTTATTTCGATACATTATTGTGTAATTGTCTCTTTGCTGGTGTTAGTAAGCATGTGTGTGTGTTTCTGGGATGGTACAGGGCCAGGAGGAGGAGAGGTGGCTTCAGAATGAGGTGAGCGGGGAGGAGTGAGGCGGGATTAGAATGAGAGTTAGAATGAGTTAGGTGAATATGGGTTAGCCTTTCCCTTCACTCTTAATGTTTAAACACAAGCACACACACACACACACACGCGCACACACACGCACACACGCACAGGTGTCGGAAGCACAGGATGTAGTGAAGACTACACAGGGGTTGTCATGACGCAAGAAAAAAGAACATGTAACACTGCACAGCACACTTCTCAATTACTTTACGAACACACACACAAACACACACACACACACACAATACTGCAGTCAAATTGAAACACAGATGAGGACAAACACTTTGAGCTCACAGGTGACCCTTGAATACACCAACACAGACACACTCACACTGTCCCTGCTGCAGATAACGTTCAGACAATGTTAGCAGTGAGTCCGTCATCAGACCTGGGCAAAACATGGTGTGGAGGAATGTTTCAACAACAATAGAACTGTAGAGCGATTCTATTGTTTTATCTTGTACACAAACACTAAGAAGCTGTTGTTCATTCAGTTTCTTCCTCACAGTAGATTCTCATCATCAAACTAAAATCTTTGTGGTTGAACCTGTTTCTTTAACTACATACAATATACAGGCCACCGAGCATAAAGGGAGATTATTCATTCTAATCTATTAGATTAAGCATAATTTGCATCTGCACACTCTTGCATGAATAGCAATTAAGTCTGTGAGTGAAGCAGTGCATTGTGGGTAAATGGTTTAAATGTAGGGCTTCAGCTCGGTTTGAATGGGAGATCTTTGGTTTGCCCACCTTCAGACAATAGTTGCATGAAGTTAAAAATACTGAATAAATGTTTTACATTGAGTGAGTTTCAAATGTTTAGTGTGATTGATTCCTACTCCTTTTTTTAATTGATCTGTTTTATTTTTTTCCGTATGGTTATTGCACAACATAATTTATGCAACGACAAAAGGTGGAAATGTCTTCAGACCAGATCATCAGTGTCTCTGACATGCGTGTTAGCTACTGTTGGTTATTTTGCCCATGAATGAAAGACGTGATGTCACAGCAACATTGAACATTGGACATTATGTGCTCCACAGCCGACCACGTGTCACAACGGAGCAATAAAAAAAACACCATTTATGTCACAGGAAATGAAAAGGACCATTTTTGTTAATATAGCATTATAAACAAGACTGAAATACACCCATTGAACAGAGAAACATTTCACAGTGTGAAGGAAACCTGGTACGTTGAAAGCATGCCATGCACATAAAGAATGTAACACAGCAATCTTTATTGAGTTCAGGAAACTGCCCACGCACACACCGCTGTCACTGTACAGACAAAACTGATCTTAGACCTGGGTAAAAATGTCGTTTAGGATATATTTGTGTATCTAAAACTCAACCTAGTTCATCTTTTTTAAAACATATTACTGTAAAAACTAAACATCCATTAAACAAATGTCTTCAAACACATTCTTTCCTTGCAAACTGACCTAAATCTTTGAATAGGAGCAAATTCAGCTGCTGATTATTAATGCCCAGGTCTGGAACAAACACACAAACATACACAAACGGAACACAAACAGATACTGAAACAGCAAAGCATGCAGCATGCACATGCACAAACTGTAGTACACACACAGAGCTGGATTGAGAGAGGAGGAGAGGGTCCCCGCTCGACTGAACGAGGGAGGAGCGCGGGAAAATAAGATGACAAGAGAAGAGGAGGCCCAGAGGTTCAACATGAGGTCATATGAGGTCAGAGGTCGAACAGGAAGAGCTGTGAGGAAGAAGAGCAGGAGAAGGGGAGAGGAGGAGGAGCAGGGTGGCTGGGCAGTTATGACATGTCAAAGGTTCAGAGAAAAAAGACTGGAAAGTAGGATGGAGAGAAATCGTCCTGAGCAGAAGACAAACTGTCTGCTGAGCAAGATTAGGAGAAACTCTGTCTTGTTCTCAGGGAGAAAGAAGGAGAGAAAGAAGGAGGAGTAGAAACAAGGTATGAAGGCCCAGAGCACACCGTCGTCTGTGTACTAGTGCCTCTCTTGTCTAGTGTATTCATCCCAGACATACACACACATGCATGTGTGCGCACACACACACACTGGTACTGTGTGTGTGCGCACACAGCAACGCTTACACACGTGTCATTTAAACATCCCCAAACATCCGTATTTATAATCAGGCTTGTTTGGACTTGAACCGTCTCGTTTACTCTTCCAAACCTGTCGATAAAAGATCGGAAGATGTTCCCCTCGTTTCTCATGTCGAGTGAGGAGAGTACGAACCGTCATGTTCGGGGCTCGAGCATGAAGCATGTGACAGGCGGTAACTGAAAATAAATGACTTGTGGCCCGGTGAGGAATGCACAGAGGCGGGATCAGTGCATGCTGCAGGAGGCTGGGTTCATGGTGGGAGAATGACACCGTTCCTCAGACCTCAAAAACAGCATTTGAGATTCATCCTCATCATCATCATCATCATGTACACGAGCAGCAGACCACCATGCAGCCCGAGTTCCCTTCAACTTACCCCTTCTGAAAAACGGGGGTCTAATAACTCGTGGCTTGTGCACTAGGCGCGGGCGCCTTGTGTCCGTGACCTCTTGTGGAGCAGCAGAGACAAGGTAGAGTTGCTGTTACCCGGACTCAGGAAGCAGGAAGGGTAAAGTACAACACAGCTCACCTGACGGGGCTGCAGCAGGTTTACAGTGCTGCCTGACTGTCCTCATCGGGACCAATATATATTCTAGATATTCACTACTATTGAGAATACAATCATAAATCAATGAATAGTTGATTATAATAACGACTTGTTCCGAGTTTACAGCTGATTGAAGTTACTGATTCTCCTCGAGGAGACAATTACAGATCGTCATGGGAGGAAGTATCAGACGACGATCAGCCTCCACATGAATATACTGAGTGTTATACTAAAGTATTATAGTATTATCAGTGATATAAACTCTTGTGCATCTCCGTAATTGCAGTATACAAAACATTCCGACATCTCTTGAATGAGGTGAATATAATAATACAACTCTTCTATCTAACATCATTTCTCTAACAGATAGCTGGCTGTGAAATAAAGCTCTAACCTTACTCAAAGATAATCACAAGCATTGATTTAAATGAAACACATTCCACGAAATTGTAGAAATTCGTCTCATTAAAACAGGTTTTAATTAAACTTATACAATTTAATGGAACCTGTTGCCAAATAAACTAAATTCAGCCCCTGTCGGGCCCTGGTTTGAACGTGGCCCGCCTGGTGTGTGTGAGTTCTTACCATTGAGGACACTGGGGGACAGCAGGGTGGAGTCGCGGTCGCTGAGCCGACAGGCCCCCTCATCTGAGGAAGCTGGTTGTGCAGCCTGACCCTCCAGAGAGCTCACGATGTCGGCGCGATCAATGTTCCTCAGAGCTAAGTACAGGCTCTCCACTGAGAGACAAATTGAAGGGGGGAGGAAGATATGAAGAGGAGCAGAAGTATGGGTGGAGGGGAGCGAGTCAGCCATCTGTGACTGAAATCTGTATTTACACATCTAACAGAAGGTTTTGTAAGAGACATGCTGCAGTGTTGGACGTACTCTTTGCCCGTTTGCCCTCTCTGCTGGCCCACAGGTTGAGCAGGGCGGAGCTCTGATCCAGCAGAGAGTTGGGATTCTCCACCCGGATCCGGTTGATGTCATCAACACTTAACTGGAGCTCCCGTGCCAACTCTGACAGGAGGACAGACGGGCACATGAGCTTTAACGTATCATTACGACGTAAACATCCAATGCAATGATGTGAACATTATTCTCAGTGACTGACCTGCCCAGCTCAAACCCAGCTGTTCAGATATGATGTTGATCTTGATCTCGGTCCTCTCCATGGCGTTCACTGTGGCTGCGGGCGGAACAAAACAGACGGTTTACAAACACACATTAAGGGTTTATCACATAGATAATATCAGCTTTGGACTGATAAAAAGTGGTGGATGTTATTCTGAGATTTCCTATCTGGTTAATGAATCCTCTGTGTCCTACAAGATGTGATCGTACTGCAGTTGCTACTAAAGTTGTTAACAGTGATACTTACCTTGACAAAAGCATTGATCTGTAAAAGGAAATGAGCAATGGCCACAGTTTCTGGCCAAATAATCCTCAGGGTTAGAACACCATATATGGGCAGGGGGGGTTAGAATCTGGGGTTCATTCCGGTGCTAGTCGCACCAACCACAGTAGCATTCAGGAACCATTACAGAGAGACCAAAGTGCAATGCAGCAACGCTGTGTGCTTGATAGACAGAAAAGGCCTTCGTCCGTCAATCACCCCTCCTCCATCATCACAGTTAACTCATTGACGACAGGCCAGTATCAGGGCTCCTCTGTCTAGCTCCACTGCGAGGTCCTGCCCATTCCCAGTGCTAAGCTACAGTGCTACTGCTAACAGCATCTGCTGCCATGCCATTGGAAATCGCAGTGGAGACATCAGCGCCATGCAAACCAATCACAGAAGTCATTCATCTGTTGAAATAGCTACCAGGGCACTTAGAATCAAAAAGGCTAATTTTCCAGGTGCCGTGGAGCCATTGTGCGTCACATCGTGGACTGTTGCTCTTCTTTTGGCGAATATTCAATTGGATTTCCTCTGACTGCGCTGCCAAACATCGGGGCAAATGTTAGAGCAGTGAATTGCATCCAAGGCTCAGTCTTTGTGCCATGCGTGCACGCGAGAAAAATAGGGGAAAATAGAGAGCAAAGGGGGTTGTGGGGGGGGGAGACATTGCAACATTCAGTGCCCGTCTCCACTGTGACTACGTCAGGAGAGGGCTGAGGGTCAGGAGGTGGAGGACTCACCCAGACCAGGCTCGTTCAGAGCGCTGTAGCGTTCCCTCAGGGCGAGAGGAGTTAAAGTTCGCCGCCGCTCCTCACTTCCAACCACCTTAAAGAAATATTAGAAACATTCATTTAGTGATCTTTAGCCTTTGAAGACACACTGCCCTGTCCTGGACACTGACACTATGAAGAGCTCTCAGAGACGGCTTGGTGTAGACACAGACGAGTGGCTCCTAATATGAGGTTAGAGGACCTCCTGGAGGGGGTTCTAGAGGGGGTTCTAGAGGGGTACCAGAGGGGTTCCAGAGGGTCCCCAGCAAGAAGAAGAATCTTCTTTTTTATCATAATTCCATCGATTGGTAACAACATGACAACATGTGGGTCTGTTTAGGGTCATGGGGTTCATATAATTTCTGCTCCCAGTAAACACACAAGGACTCACTGTGCAACATCTGACTACATGTAACATCACTGCTCGTAATATTTACTGCAGTACTGTGTGTACTGTACAAGGTTCGATACCTAATTTAAAAAGGTGTGATTAAGGCTCTCTGAGGAGGCTGTGGAAGCTCTCACCTTCACACAGGGCGGCATGGTTATGTTGAGGTTACACAGTACGTGCTGTGTGTCCTCATACTTGGTACACTTCCGCAGGAAGGACAAAAACCCAGCGGCATCCTTGTTACTATCTCTGACCTGACACAGTGAAAAGACGGACAGAGAGAGAGAAGACGCAGAAGAAGATGGAGAGGGATGAACAAGAGAAAGGAGAAAGTGAAGAGAGATGGGACAAAGATGAAAGGAGGAATTTGATAGAAAGACGGAAAAAGGGTAAGAGACAGAATACATAGAAGAGAGAGAGAGAGAGAGCAAGAGAGGAGGAGGGGGAGGAGGAGGAAGAGAAACAGATCAAAACTGGTGTCAGATCCCTCCACAATGCTGCGAGCATGTGGCGCAATAACATGGGACGAGAAGCAGGGGAAACAGGGATGGAAGCAGTCCACAGGCAGGCAAGAGGGAGAGATTTACCTGCACACTTTACCTGGACGTCTGTCAGACCAGACAGTTACAGAGTGACCGTGAGAGAGAGAAAGAGAGACAGTGAGACAGACACATACAGACAGGCAAGGCCGCAAGATAGGAAGGCAGGCAGAGAAAGTGAGGGAGTCACAGGGCGTGCAAACAATCACCCGAGAGAGTCGACAGGTGGACAGGTAAGCTGCTTGTTGTTGAGCTCCTTCACAATGAACAGTATTTATCTGGCCGGTGTACAGACGTGTGCGTCACGCTGACAGACACACATGACATGAATACAAACACAAAATGAAATGAAAGAAAAAAAACATGATCACAAGAGAGCACGTGAAGAAACAAGACATCTGGAAAACAGATGGACACGTCGTCTGCACGGAGGAAGACTTAAACAGAAGGACGAAACTCTGTGAAATGAAGGTTATCGTGTTTAAAATGATGTCGCAATAAGCAAGAGACACAACAATACAGTTACACATCGAGGTGTTTATCATTAGTGATTCATTCAGTGAAATTATTCTCAGAACAAAATAAATAAGTTTGGACAATTCTTTTAGAATAATGTCCAACAGATGTTAAATAATGTACCTACATATTCATTCTTATCATTAATCATGTTTATTATCAAACCTCAATACTATATGAATCGTGATACTCCCTAATCTGAATTTAGATTAACTGACTGGCTTCAGTCGTCATCCCTGGAGGTGTTGGCTCAGGACAAGTGTGTGAGTACACATGCTCAGGTTGTGAAAGTACTCAAAGCAGAGTAAAACCCACATGTAAACATATTACATCGTTAGATTATTCGTGCTCATCAGTGTATTTAAAAGCAGGGATTTAAAGTTGTTTTCGGTTGGAACTCGTTGGAAGTATTTTGTGCAGGACTGCAACTCGTGTTGATCACATCAGAAAGATGAAACATTCTGAGAACAGAGACAGTCACAGAGACCCAGAGCCCAGAATGATCATTTTACAAAGATGTTTTTGTCCAACTACGTAATAGTTCACAATTCCAAAATAAAAAAAAAAACAACATTGAAATTATCACAATTATCCGAAGCAGAAAATCTTCACTTCAACATCCTATCAACCGAATGATTAATCAACGTGTCCTTTTAGCTGCTTGTAGACACGTTTTGGTAGTTTAATTTACAGCCAAACATCTTGTTGATGTCCTACTTGTAGAGTTGCCAACCTTAACCTGCTAATAGTGAACGAACTGAGACTGGCTGACAGATGTGACAGCAAACAGACACACAGGAGACACCAGGTGAACAGCTCAGTCGGGTTATCAGCTTCAGGAGCTTTGACATACTGAACCCAACAAACACAACCACGGTAGTGGGTGAACATGAAGCCAGTTAAAGACGTACAGAAGAGTACGAGAGAGACAGACCTTGACAGAGACGGGCAGTCTGTTATCTCTGAAGGCCTGGAAGCTGAAGCTCCGAGGCTGCTGCGTGGCCTTCCTGATGGGCACCAGGTTCCCAGAACACTCCAGGTGCAGCGGCATGCCCTCCATCAGCTTGGAGAAAAGCCACAAAACGTTAAGGGGGAAGGATCAGAGAAGGATTTGACCCCTTCTAAAACAGTGTGGATGGATGTCGTTACACTACAACATAGTATTCCTGTAACTAAACTATCACCATATGTTATTCTATATTCCTGAGAAATGACGAAGGTACAAGCAGAACAATCACCGAACTCAAAGGATAACGCCAGTATTTGTAAACCTGGGCCTTATTTCCCCATCTGAGGGGGGTCGGACTGCCTCATTGGGACCAACATGATTGTAATTGTTGCAGTATTCATCGAGAGCGATACAGTCGATTCTCACAACTCCTGCAAATGATCCATCTACAAAATTCCCTTGTTTGGCCACTGGGAGTCTCCGATGGTCCGACAGCATCACAGTAACAACCCAGAGAAAGAAATCTCCCCTGTGATGTCTCAGGAGCTCAGTTGTTGTGTGAGCTCGGTGCAGAGTTCGAATAAAGTCACAGTTACGACTTCGTGCAATCTCAAAGATTAAAAAATAAAAACTCCTGGGGGAAAACAGGCATTGGTTGAAAAGTACTGGAATTATCCTTTAACAATGGGTATGCAGAAAATCTTACTTTATAGCCCCTAAAATGAATTTCCAGAACAAGTATCAAACTTATTTCCCTCCATAACTACTCTCACTTTTGTGACTTTGGCAAACTTGTCATGCGCTGACCTCAATGTCTCGACTCCGTGCCACTTCGGTGAAGTTTTCATGCAGCTCTAATGTTTTGTCCATCTTGTCATCTGTCATGCAGTAACAACGCAAGCGTCCCTCACGCGCTTCATTCATCTTTGCAAAGACAACAAACTTGGCCATGTATGGAACGGCCATCAGTTCCCGGTACAGCAAGTTGGAAAAGGTCACAGCCTCTGCAGTGCGAGGACAATCTGCCAGCCAGAATCTGTGGGGAAGACAACAAGGAGAGAGAGAGAGACTTATTGAAGCTAAACTGGGGAAGAAACAGGGGGAAGCACTGGCTGGAAATACTTTTTCCATTCATCATCAGTGAGAAGCAGCTGACCTTGCAGAGACATTGGTGGTAAAGTTGGCACATTTGTTGGCGTACATCAGCTTGGTGGTTCCAGTGATGTCCTCCCATTGAGCAGGTGCTGTTCCACCTGAGGTACAACACCCACAGTGTCATTCATGCCCTGGTAACTAGAGCAGCATGGGCCTATATTCACACTTTGAGGTCGTTTTACATCCCCATCCCATGCAAGAAAGTTGTCAACAGGATCCTACCAATGACACTGCAGAGGAGGCGCAGGCTGGTGGTGTCGCCCTCCCCTGCATCCCGAGGGCTCTCCCTCCATGACGGCGGCAGTGAGATGCGCAGTCCAATCGGACGGTGAAATTTGCGTCGCCGTGGCTCGATTGTGACCACTGGACTGAAGGTTGCCTGGTTACCAAGCTGTCGAGTCAGCAGTTCATCGGGGATCGGCTGGGCCTGAATTTATTGAGAGAGAAAACGCCAGAAACGATAGAACAGAGTCTTCACTGAACAGAGGAGCAGTTTTATGTGAAAGGTAAACTCAAGTGGGAGCACGATGAAATAAGTGGCGGTGACACCAGGAAAAAATACGACAAATGGGAAGCAGAACAACAAATGTGCAATAGACTGAAATGCCATAATCACAGCCATACTCACACATGCAACCAATTTATATGTCACACCTGACCCAACTCAGGTCAGTGCATCAGCTCGGTCAGTGTGGCTCACAACTTAAATCAGGGAACTGAGGAGTGAAGAATGGCTGGATAAAAGGAAAACATAAGCAGAGCAGCATAAGGAGAAGCAAAATCCAGGCCCATGCAGTTTCCTCAGATAGCATCAGTGCTGTGACAGACAACGTCAATAATGTACAGCGAAGTGACCAAAACAGAAATGTAGAACCCATAATTCATCATCATGTTTCTGTCATGGAAAACAAAGCCAAGCGGAGGTGTTGTGTGAAAAAGATGGAGTCAGCATGAGTGTTTGCCAACTGCCCATATGTGTGTCTGTGGAGGCCTGGATGACTGACAGTGAGACAAACGCTTGCCAAAAACTCCTGTTTGGACAGACAGACACCACGTGTGGCTAACGCGGATGTAAAACAGTGTCGCGGTTTTCATGGACTCCTCAGGCCGAGTCAACAGACTCTCGGCGACGGTTGACAAGGATATTATAAAGAGGACATACGGCATTTCTCTTCATAAAACAATGAATTCACATCATAACATTAACTGTTAGAAAGCACGACTAAATCAGTATCCAACAGTTGGAGGCTGCAGTTCCATATTGTTCTACATTTGAAATTATTAAACATTTCTGTCTCAGGTGCACACACACACACACACTGCTTTAGATTTATATACAGCAAAGCAGTGGAACTAATAACTGAATCAGAAAAGGATGTGCTGCTTTCCATAGAGACACACGAGGCACTTTATGAATTTGGTATCAAGATTCACAATAGTTCAGTCAGCCGACAGTAAATGATGATTGATGATGACGAGCAGGGCCCTGTAGTTGTGCAGGCACTGGGCACTGAGTTATTCCTTTGATTGAGCTGATTTATGATCTGGTGACTCTCCGTGCACCACAGTGAGAGGACATGTGAAAGTGACAGAGTGTAGTGACACTGATCCAGTAGTGCTGCAAGCTTGGTGCCAAAAATGAATGCATCCTGCACTTCCCTCATTCTGAGACTTGAATATTAAACCTCCTTGTAAATGCTTCTGGTATTTTACTGCAGGTTGATACCTTGATGCCTGCTAGAATCCACTGTTGGATGTTGTAATGGATCAACTTCTTTGTCAAACAGATAGAAGATCAGCGTCTTTAGTTCAGCTCTGAACTGAATGCAGCGCAAACAAAGCAGCTACAGGTTATCACGTTGGCGGAGACCAAAGAGTCACTGATTGAGAGTCAGCTGTTCCATAATTAAAACATCTGCACTTAGTGAAAAGCACAAGTGTTACTCTGTTGTACAGGCATACAACGAACCAGAAGCACCGAGCGATGGTTGTAGGTGCCAGTTAAAACTCCTCCCTGTCTGTGTTCGCCGCCCTCTTCCTCATTCCTTCACACCCATTCTGTTTCCTTCTCTCCTATCACTTATACCGACTGCTCTTCTTACCTGCAGTCCCAGTCTCACTCTCTTGGTTACAGCTGTCTCCGGGAAAATGGCCTCAACATGGGGCACCAGCTTACTGGTCAGCCGGCCGCCCTCCGGGCCAATCAGCTCGCTCTCCTGCTGAATGCGGGAGACCACAGCAAAGTACAGCGGGAAGTCAGTGGAGATGATGCGGCGGATCCTCTTCTTCTCCAACTCCTCATGACTTTCCAGGTCTGCAGACACGAAGGGGTGAAAAGATAGAAAGTGAAGGAGAGGACGTTAAAGAAACAAGAGACACAGGAGAAACAATGAGAAGATTTTACAAATAAATAAAACCTATGTTAAATTCAAGCATTAAAACCATGACACAATCGTTCCTAAATCACAATTACATGTGATGTGAAGGAAAGTTCACTTCTGTGATACTGCTGATACTTCCCCATAGAGACTATCCCCTCCCTGTGCCCTTGTTTTGCAGCCCGAGGGTCATAAATCATCTGAGTCATCTGCAAATGTGCAAGGTCTCATGGACAGTGACATCTATTACCATCATACCGACCTTCATCCATGCCATTCAGAATAGTTTCCAGCACTTCGTCGCCATAGCGATTGCGATGCTCCTTCCAGACTGAGCCGTTCTCACTGCGGAGGACCACAAGCTCTCTGTCACCTCGGCCCAGCGAGGCAAAGTGTGGGATTTCCACTATTACTGGCCTGTGAATGAAACAGTTACCTGCATAAAAGATCTGGTTTCGAACCAGCTTTCAGGTGTGCACACAAAACATAATGAATTAATTGGAAATAAGGAAGGAAACGCAATATGTTTGCAATATATAAATGGCATGTACAGCATTGTTTGTCATTGCCATATATGGGCACTTATATTTCAAGAAGTATAATGGTATTTTGAAAAACACTGCATTCTGCATGTGTTGCTTGACAGTAAAGTCACAAAACCTAAAATATCTTATATCCTAAGTACTGATAAGCAAAGCATTGAAGGTAAATATTTCATATGGCATTTCTCTTCATATAAGAATGAATTGACCATATTACCACTAAAAACTTTAAAGAGTCCACAAGGACATGCTACACACGTGTGTGTATGTGAAAACTGGAACTGTTTTCCTTCCGTGCTCTTGAAGTTTTGTTTTAATATTGGATAAATAAATGACTATCCTGCATGTTATACTGTAGACTCACCCAAGGAACTGCATACTGGATGGTCCCAGGGAGATTATACGACTAGCAAGCCCCTCCCCCTCCACCAGAGGAGGAGGTGTGGTCAGTTTCTGAGGTTTGACCAGGCGGCAGGTGATGCGTGTGGGTGCGGCACAGGTTCGAGGAGGGATGATCACTCGCAGGCCGTGATGTCTGCTGCCTCGCATGGACCCTCCCCGAGCATCCACCATGAAACTCACCAGGAAACTGAGGGTCATAGAGTTTCAGTTAATGGACAGGTTGAGCTGGTTGCTCCATCCTTTTCTTCTAAGTCAATGTAATCAGCAACGACCAGGAGCCGCGAGGTTAACAGGTCAGGGTGGTAAAACACTACGCCATATTGGTGATGAACCTTCAAACGGAATGAAACTGACACAGATGACTGTGTTGTGGTGTCAGTCTGAGTGATTCAGAACAGAGACGCTGATTCAAAGAGGTAGAGCCCTTTTCATTCAATGGTCTCAATGCTGCAGAGGAGAACTGGCCGTCCGGATTGGCCAGTGACTGCAGCAAATAGAGAGATTAAAAGCACAAGCCAAAGCTGTTTGATCCAGCACTAGACAGACAGGTGTGTGTGTGTGTGTGTGTGTGTTTGTGCGTGTGTGCGTGCATGCGTGCGTGTGTGTGTGCGTG
>CAAKHC010015761.1:33411-45186 GCA_901007825.1 Macroramphosus scolopax | reverse complement strand
GCGAGAGAGAACAGAAGATGCAGCCGAGTCTGACGGAAGAATATCAGGAAGGATCTTTGTTTTCAAGCACGTTTTTCTCTCCATTTACAGTTTTGTGTCGCATTGGAACGTCTGAGCACTTTGTGCCTGATTCAGTGAGGCTCCACTCGGTTCCTCTGCAGCCTGCAGGTTTAGTGCAGTGAGTCTTATTCCATCCTGCTGAATAATGATGACAGCGTTAGTGTGCACGGCTTTCACGTTCTTACAAAACGACTTCTCCTCTGACAGGCGATACCTCAGACAAACGCTGCGTTCCCTGCAAACGTCTGTGTGTGACACTGTGTGTGCAACCTGGACCCGACGGGCCTCACGCACACACAGCTTCCTCTTCCTCACTGCTACTCTTAGTATTATCATTCTTATAATCAGCATTAGAGCCAAAGCTTTGCAGTTTTGGGCTCAAGTTCTGCAACTCAAACTCTGGATTTAATTGTCCAACAGGAAACAGAAACATACTCAAGTTATAAAAAAAGTGGGACAGCAGTTGTGAAACTGTTAGTTTCAACAGGGAGGAAATATCAGTGGGAACAGACGGAGAGAAAATGTGATTCTTATGCTAATTAGCGTCCCAGCGCTGCTCCTTGTCCTGGATGTGTTTGGCCTTGACGAGGCGAGCGTGGGGCTGAAAACCGTATCCGACCCCTGGAGAAGCTCTTGGTCTGACACGGGGGATGATTGACGGCCTCTGCAGCAAAGGAGATGCAGATTTATTCAACTCTTTCACGGTCCGAGGTTCAAATTTCACTCCAGAAACAGATTGAGCAATCAGTGTTGTAAGAGTCAGGTGTGTCAACGATAACCTCCGCCCGGGCAGCTGCAAATGAATAATACTATAGGACGCGATGATTGATATGGCGTGGTGAGTTCACAGACCTTGCACTGTGTCGGAATTCGCACAAGCGCAACTCAACCTGAACCGGATGCAGTGAGGGTTTTATAACCAGCCTCACGAAACTCTGATGAAACCGTCAAACCGGGTTGTGTGTCTGTAAAGCCGACGTCTCAATTAAATCTTTCCAGAAGCGTGTGATGCTCCGCCGTGAGTCTCCCGGTGAGTCTCCACCATCACCGTGAGCCGTAGCTGACTTCATTTGAAACTTTGATTTCCTAAATAAGAATAAAACGAGACGTTATCCGAGCCTTCCCTAACCCGTCATTATTCTGCAGCCACTGTTTGCAATCAACATTTACTTCATTACAATAACTTAAATCAAATTGATAATAAAAGCGGTGGCAACAAACGACCAATCAGTGTTGAATAATACAAGGAGGGCAGTTAAAGTGTGATCAAGTCCAAAATCAAAAAGGTATTATTAATATTATGTTTCCCCTTGTAGTCTGAATGTGTGCAGCGCTGCTCCTCAGCAACCCCTCCAAGCCTAATTAAGATACTTGGCTGATTACAGACGTGTCTGATTAGGCTCGTTATGTCTGGCCGGTGTGAGAGCGCTCACGTTGACGACAGACGAGCTTCACCGGATGACACCGAGCTTAATTGAGCTCAATGGAGCAGATTCTTAGTCTTTGATCGCCCCCTTAAAAACATCAGCAACAAGTTCAGGCACTTTCTGATCTCTCACAAGCCTCCCCTGGAGGTTTCGCTCCGCTTGCCCCCACCGCCCGCATGTTCCCAGATTGGAAGACAAAGCTTCCAGGGCTTCCCCCTCCTCGGCTCTCATCATCCTCCTCCTCGTCCCCAACTGAGCTGTCAGCGAGTGTCTCCCAGCCGTCACTCTGCCTGACAGACAGACGCTCTCCGAGTCGTCAGTCACTCCGCCGCCTCTCTGTAGCCGTCACCTCCAGCCGGCAGGGACACCCCCCTGCAACACGGCCGTCACCGTGGGTGTGAAGACGGGTCCCTCGTCTCCCGGAACGGGGGAACCAAGAGAGGAATATTTCCTCTAATTAAAGAGCCTCCCTCTTCTCATGCGGTCATTAGCATCACCGTCAGTGGGTGTGAAGTGAGTCTAATAGTCGGGGTGACCTTGAAGTAACAGCGTTTAATCCTGCTTTAATCAGACGGTGACCTTTGACCTGGAGCAGCGAGACTCCTGATGGCATTCAAAGCAAACACTGACGTAAAAATACATCCTGTTCTCTGCAGAAGATGATGAATCCGTGCAGTTTACAGGCTGATCCGGAAGACGAGGCACACACATAAAGAAAGGAGGCCTGTGATAAATTAATTAATACAAACTGAGAGGAAAAAAAGAAAAGAAAGGAGGATGGATCTGCTGGGGAAGGATGATTGACATGGAGGAGCAATAAGCAGACGCATGTCAATGATTGCCTGCTGCTTGCTGGGAAATGAAAATCTCCTCATTTATGTGTTTTTTTTTCTTACAACAGAATTAGGGATGAAAAGTTGGTGCAGAAGTGACAGAAAAGGTCGAGCTCGGTGTGGCGGTGGTGTCGAATATCAAGCAGTTTGGATGAGGAAAAGCCCTGATGAGCCACTTCTGGACGTTTCAAGAAGCTGATTCAAGAGCTTCACA
Source organism: Macroramphosus scolopax (assembly GCA_901007825.1). Classification (NCBI taxonomy): domain Eukaryota; kingdom Metazoa; phylum Chordata; class Actinopteri; order Syngnathiformes; family Centriscidae; genus Macroramphosus; species Macroramphosus scolopax. The sequence continues at coordinate 42,652 of CAAKHC010015761.1, read as the reverse complement.
TGGCACTTAGAAATATGTTAATGCTGATATAAACTCAGAAACGTAAATGACAACATTTTTAAACATTTCTTTTTTTATAATAAATCTTAATAAAACAACAAAAATTAAAATAATCTTGATGAAAAAATTTCAAAAATTTCAAAGATTTCAAAAATTTCAAAAATTTCAAATTTCAAAATAAGAAAATTTTTAAATTTTAAATTTTAAAAATTTAAAAATTAAAAAATCTTATATATCAAGAACATTAAAAAAATAAAATTTGAAATAAAAATAAGAGAAAAAAAAGTAAAATAAAATTTAAAAAAAGCCAAATCAATAACATCAGCTGACAGTTGTACACAGAAGGACGACGACCGTCAGTCACCAACCAGATTTGTAAATAGCTTAATATGGGATTCTATTATGACTCAAATATACTTCAGTGTTCTTATTGGAAGCGACACTGCTTGAACCTGAATCTGTTCTGTTGAAGAAGCGCGCTAATGTACTTTGTTAATTTACAAGAAGATGAATCCAGTCAAATTCTTTATTTAGACATTTGTTTGTCTGCTTGCAGATTAAGGTGAATTAAAGTGGGTTTGCAGGACTTAATAACATGAAATGTTAGACTGCAATAATCTAAATATTGACCTTCCTGCAATGAATACGATGTATCTCATAAGGTGTTTTCATGAGCTTCTTAAAGAATATTTTATTCATTCAACACTTGATTATTTCTCACTCTGACCATGACCAGGGAATTATCTGTTAATCTGCCTTATATTAGCATGATGCAGTCCGAGTTCACAGGTCATCGGTTCACACAAAGCCAAATAAATAAATAGCCACTAGATAATAATTGGGGAGTGAAAATCCAAGCAAAGACTAGATTCTGCGTAATCTCGCATTATAATTAAACAGCTTCACAATGTTCTGCAAGTACAGATGGCTAAAATTACATCTGGATTTTCATCACTGGAGATTGGGGAAGTTTCTAAACCAACAACATAAAGATGCAAACGAAAGAAAAACAGCTTCCATTGTAGAAAACCCCATTTGCATTAAATTGATTTGCCCCGCGTGTGTTTCGCCTGTAAATGATGACACACGCCTGCGACTGCAGGGATTACAGGCTGGTGGAGTGACGCCGGTTCCACCTGCAGCGTGTCCCTCAGGGGCCACTTCCATTTAGAAGGAGTCACGCGGATGGAGATGAGGAGTAATAAATATAATTCCCCTCAAAGCATGACAGATAGTTCCACGATGCCTGAGAAGCACAATAGCAGCGGAGAAGCGTGCACGTGAGAGCGCAGCAGCATCTGTGTGTGTTGTGGAAAGAGGCTAAATATTCCCACCAGAACTATTACGGTTCATAATGTGTCAGTGATGATTGATGGTGAGCTAACGGGATTGTTCTGGTTTGTGTGTGTGTGTGTGTTTGTGTGGCTGCCTGTTTGTGAATGAACATGTGTTTTTCTTTGCTGTGTTTATCCTGATCTTCCTCCCTCCCTTCACCTACGTCTCCCTCCCTCCCTCCCTCCACCACGACTCCTCGTGCTGTGCAGAGATCTACCTCACGCCTCGGCCCACACGTTCGGCACATGGAGATAAACAGAAAGGAGACACACAAACAGAACATGCAATATCAATGCATCATCGCACATGCATTGGAAGGTGTTTTGTACGAGTGACGTACCAAAGAGCAGCAGCATGATCCTGAATCATTTCTTTATGCTGCTGCACCAATTATCTCCTGTGTCCGTCATGAAAATTCTATTTACAGTATTCTCGGGTAAACAGAGCGGGTTGGCCGGCCGCTCCAGTTTGCACCTCGTCAATAGAACCGTCCTCCTGACAACAAGCGAGAGAGGGGATAAAAAATAACAACGGCAAATAACGGACGACGGCCGGCGGCGGCGGTGTTTGGAGTGACACGTCAAGTGCGGTGGCCAGGCCAAACATTCAACACCGCTGCTCACACAGATGAACAGAGTGACCTTGCAGTGACTGTGTGTTCACGGATGACAATGTTTGTGTGTTTGAGTGTGTGTGCAGAGAATTTATATTCTGTACATTTCCTGCAGCAAAGATGCTGGATTTGCATGAGGACAACTAATATAATGTGGATCTATAATATGTGCGTGTGTGTGTGTGTTTGTGTGTGTGTAGGGAACTAATTCATTACACAATCGTATTAGCCTTATTGGATTTTCACTTGAAACTCTCAGTAAATAAATATCACTGACTGCACTTACATGCAAATCAGGTACCATCTCATTAAATCTGCGGCGTGTGAAAGCACATTCACCCACAGAGATTGTGAGATTGGTCTTTTTTTTCTCACACTAATTCCTGGCAGCTTCTGTGAGAACATCAATCCGACATCAATCTCCGCCAACAATATGTAAAAACAATCTGCATGATCGTCCGACCCTTCCAGCCTCCCGCACTCCCATTTACATATCACATATTGCGGCTCGTCTGACTCTAGTTCGGATTTAAACATAATCTTACCGATGTTTGTTAATTTGAATATGTAATTACCTCACGCTGAATACTGTTGTTGTGAGTGATCTTTCATAAGCATGCAAATCGTACGACTTGCGTCCTGACTGAAAGCACAGCTCTCGCTCTTTAAAAAGATTCCAGCGCGCTCCCTCAGCTCCTGACCTCCATCAGCAACATGGATTAATGATTACAAAAAAAAAAAAAAAAGAAGTGCACAAACATCCAAAGAAACTTTGCAAACAACGACTGCAACATAATCCGTCGTTTATTCTCTGCATGTTTCAAATAGCCAAAACAGCTATTTACCTTTGTCGCAACACAACGACAGCTGACCCTTCCAGTTGGAAACAAAGGCAGTCAAAGCTGCACCAACATAATGACACGGGCCCCTGGACGAGGCCCCGGAAGATCATGTATATATGATTATATTATGGCATTAAAGACTTTCCTACGAACTCACCCTGATGGGTGCGATATTGCAACATCTAAATACGATTCTGTGTTCTGTAGATGCTGCATGAAAGTGTGTTAGTCCATGTGAAGGGCCATTAGATACCAGCATCTGTCTCCGTGCTGTGTCCCTCCACAGATCCCGGACCAGCGCTCATATCGAGGCCAGCTGTTTCCACGCGACCTCCTGTGATTAAGACCGGCGGACGGGTGAGACGGTTTCCTGGGCGAAGGAATGATGAGGAGAGAAGAGATGGCTGTCGGTCGTCGGGCCGACACAATACTTTAATCATGCCACCTATCCTCCGTCTAATCCTCCCATCCCAGATGCCAACCGCAGCCAGCCAAAATCGGAGGATCAATGTCTCCTCTCGCGTTCCCTCATTTTCTCCCTTTTTTTTTTTCTTCCCCGTGTCCCATTTCTCCATCTGTCGCTCCCTCTTCGTCCTTCACTCTCCTCTCTCTCTTGTTGTCCTCTCTATTTTCCACTTATTGACCATCTCGCCGTCGTTCCGTTTCTCCCTCCGTGTCTAAACATGGAATCTACGAAGACAAATGTAACCCCGAGGATTCATGTTATCTGCTCTCCAGCGGAAATCAATCTGCCACCATGTAACGAGGATAGATCCTCTTCCAAGGGGAGAAAGAGGGGGAGAGATCGAGCGAGGGGGGGGGAGGGTGTGTATGTCCAGAAATAAAGTATCATGAATATTCACTGCACAACTGAACAACAATAGTTTTTATGATTTATCAATCCTATGGTCAATGGGTGGGTTCATATAAAGTCTCCCGATTTCCTCCTTTGCTCCGTCATATCAACTATGGCCACAAGAGGGCGTCTGTCCATGCAGGTATCTTTAGATTTATTCCCCATGTGGTCGTTTTTCTTGGAAGGCAGCCTCGTTGTGTGTCAGTCTAATGAAAACACATTACTACAAAAATGTACACTGCTTAATAAATGTCAATGTGGAGGAATGAGTAGCATAAAGAGTGTATGTGTGTGTGTGTGTGTGTGTGTGTGTGTGTGTGTGTGTGTTTATTCCTCCCACTACAGAGTTGATACACTCTGTTGTGACAGTAATTCTGAGGGATTGTATTGATTGATCCTGATGGAGGATGAGATATCAAGCAGAAGGACACTTGTCTCTGTCCGTCTTTGGCCTCCTCACTCACACACACACCGAAACACACACACACACACACACAGAAACACACACACACACACACTCGAGAGGCCGAAACATGTGTAGCGATGCCGCATCAGTGGATAGAAATAGAAAGTAATCACATAGTGAAGTGATTAGACGACAATTTCCAGTCCTCAGTCTCCGGACCGTTCTTTATTGTGCCCTTGTAAAGTCCAGCGGTGTTTTAACGACTGTGAAGGGAATTCGGTGGCAGCTCACTTCATCACCGCACGGTTCCTCCTCATTCCCTGGATGTGCTCTGCTGCAGATCCGCTCCACTTTATGTCAAAAGGGCTTGTTTGGAACTCTTTCTTTTAACGATTATTTTCAATCGGTTTTCGTGCCGTCCGCCCGCCGACCACGCGGCTCGCGCGGCCTTTCTCCTTCCCAGATATCTGGGATGTGTTGGCGATGCATCGACGCTGATGCATTGAACCGTTCCTGCTTAGAGCGCCACATAGAGAGCTGGAATGTTGAGCCAAAGACTGACTCACCTTGGCAAAAGCCCCCCACACTGTACCTGACAAGTACTTATAAGTCATGTGTCATGTTGTTGTTGTTCTTCATGCTGATCTGACGCCCAGTGCACGACAATAAAGTCAAACTAAGTAGCAGCCTGAGTGGCTGAGCATGATGTCGGTCCCAACAACGACATTCCTCAGGTGTTGGCCGTCCTCGATCTCTGTTTGCACAGTTGGCTCAGACGAAGCAGGTACGATTCTTCCCGTAATCCTGTAATGGCTCTTTAATTGGTCTTTTAATGGGGCTTTTTTTTGAGCTCCTAATTGGTGTTTTGCAGCGTATCCAGCAGTCCCTCCCGCCTGCCAGCGATCCTTAGGGTGCTCTCAGGTGTCGGAGCTGATTGCCTACCTTCCTGTTTGCTCTCAATCTGTCATTGCGTAGTAATGCTGGCAAGAAAGGAAGTGAAATTGCGGGAGAACATCGTGTGTGTGTGTTAATGTGTGTGTGTTCCTGTTGAAGGCATCGGCATGGCGAGCCATCCTTCAGGCGGCACCAGGACAGCACCCATCTGCCATCCAAAGCAGAAGGAATGGTCGGAGCGGCTCTGACGTCGACTGGCACCAACACGGCTCGCCGCCAGCTCCTTTTAATAAGATGTTCCTTCCCACGGTTGTTCAACCGGTTACAACCCTCCTCTTCAACCCCCCGCTGCGGTTCTTCCTATCGCCTCGATCTCATTTCCATCCTCCTTCTTCCAAAGAAGCCAGCTATCCGTCTCTCTCGCTGCAAACGGATGAGCCCGGCGACTCTATAGAAGGAATAGAATATACAGCACGGTCTTAAAGGAAATCTATTTTCGACTCATGAAATTATCCAATTTATGTTATCTTTGCATTAAATCCCTCCTCTTATCCATCAGTTACTCCCTTCATCCCTCCCACTCGCTCTCTGGAACACACGGGTGGATTAACAGTATTCCTATTGATTTACCTACTGCAGTGGGTGTTGTGTTGTAGTATTGTACCTGCAAACAGAAGCCTCCATCTCTGCAGGGCAAACTGCTTTGACTCCAGAAGTACAAATTCAAAGTAGTCAAGGGGTCAAAGGTCAAACAGCAGAGTTGGGATGAGCTTTTTGAAAAGTGAGTTTTAGCCAGTGAAGGTTTGCGTGTGCATGTTCCCAGCTTCTTCTCTGCTCACACAACTTGATTGACGGATGATTGATGGATCTAAAGTGGGACTTTTTATGGCATCAAGTGTTCGTCATCGTGAAGCTCGAGTCCAAATGAAGACGTGTGTCATTTACATAATGACACACAAATATGTCGTGACAGCTCACACGCAGGAACCTACACATCATGTTGATTCCTGATTAAAAAAAAAGTACAAACATATAAAGATAAAGATAAAACCCTGCTTCCTCAGGCCTGCTGTGTCTGTTCAGCCCGGCCCAAAGTAAATGTTTTTCCACGGGCTTAGTTTATCTGGTGTGAGCTGCATGTTGGCAGCAGCCGCAGGGGCCAGTGTACACATGACAGACACCATGTTGCATTTAGAGGGACCGTCCACCAGGGAACACCGCGAGGAGCTTTCACTGACCCGACCTTCTTCATTTAGCTGCTGTGATGTTGTGAACGTGCCGCAGAATGTCGTCAGGTGTGTTGGGGGCAAAGCGAAGCTACGGGGGCAGATTAGGACGGAGCTGTGATGTGATGCTGCAACAGTTAACACAGTTACGAGAGTGGAGAGAAGTCCAGTCTTGGAATTTGATGTCAGACTATTTAAATGTCAACCTTGAACCTTGAACCTTGAATCTAGTACAAATTTCGGCTGTATTGACACACATAAAGACCCTCTCAAACCTTCTCATGAACATTTTAAGGCTTTATAACACGACTATGAGCATCAGTGAAGGTAAATTCGAATGTGTTGATGACATGGAGGAAATAAAAGGACGTCTTTTCTGGGACAACGCAAGAGCTACTTCAGGTATTAGCAATTCTGTAATTATCATTAGTGTCATTATATCTCTTCCTCTCCTCCCGTCCTCTCTTCACCTTCCCTGCTCTTCCTCTCTCTCCCATTGGCAAAGTGTAATCATCTGAGTTATCAATCACGGCGCTCCGCCTCGGGCATCGGGCTGTAATACCTGCGCTGACGGGAATGATTCATACCCTCGGCTTGCTCATTACATCAACACAGATGCATTGCACCGGCTCAAACATTTGTTCTATCACTAAAAGTTTGGATTTTGATTTAATACAGGAGGTTTTTTATCTAAATCAAAGTCAATGCCGCAGAATAAACTGCACGGCAGTAAAGAGCGCTGTGATAATACACATTAATAACCGTCGGAGGCTCGTCATGTAGCTCGTCTCAAAGATTGGATATAGACACATTCCTCAAATGGGAGGTTTTTATGCAGTATGTTTAAAATAAATCACAGTTGGAATACCGAGTCTGAACGCCGGCAGAGATTTCATTCCTTTCTGTATATATTTAGATAGCTTAATATCTAAAAAAGAGTGATACGGCTGTACAGAACACTTTGTCAGGAGAAAGTATCAAAGAATGTGTGAACTTCAAAATAACTTTGATGTGGTTTTGTGGAGTAAAAGTGTGTTCTAACATTAGTAGTGACAAGGATATCTTTAAAAAAAAACACATGAAAAAGCTGTTTTTTGCCGAAGCTCAAAACAAAAGATCTCATCTGGGGCAGGTTCAAATCTCTAAAAACAGCACATTATTAATGGAAAGTGAGATCATATTCCTTCAGCATATGCCGATTGTGTATAATATTCATGCACAACAGTGGTAGGCAAGAGTGCCGTGCCCTTAGGTGATGTAACAGACGTATGCAGGTTACTGGCGGGCATGTGCAGCCGACACAGCGGCAGCTTGTGAACATCTCGTGTTTACAGCAGCAGAGCGGAGGTGATTGATATTTAAGATCAGTTTGGGACACGCGACTCAGGAAAACAACAAAAAACAAAAGTTGACAAAGAAGTTTGAGATCCGTGTGAGCGGTGGAGGAAGTGTTCAGAGATTAAAGGGCCAGTGTGTAGGATTTAGAGGACTCTATTGTCAGACATAGAAAATGATGCAAGTACTTTGCTAACAGGTAGCATGTACATAAAACACATTTTGACATCTTAATAAAAAAAGATGTCATGAGACAGAAGCAGGTGATGCTGGCAACAAGTCCTGATGGAAGAAGAGTTACTATAATTGGATTAATAGCCGGTTAGCGCATCATCCTTGAGTTTGTTTGTGGTGTCGCTGTGTAGAAGAACACCTCTCTGAAGGCTCCTTGCACATGACCTACTACCCTATTACCTTACTCTACTTAGCTCTTGTCACTTTGATCAACGCCTCATCTTCCGCTGTCAAACTCTGACCTTCAGCGTGCGTCCGGCGTGGCTGTTCGGCTGATGGATGTTTTGGGGGGGGGGCAGCCGGGCGGTTGCAGGGCTGCGTAATGGAGGCGGCGGAGGTGTTGTAGTTAACAGGGCGGGAGACTTATTTCTTCTTCACCTCTATTATGAACTGACAGCCTGAGGTCACCGGTGTGTGTGCACACACACTCATAATATATTTTACCATTCATAATGCTTCTCCGTGTTGGTGAATATTCTTGCTTTTCCAGGTCAAGAGGATGCAGACGGGGCAGTTAGATTCTTGGAGCTCTCTTCCCGTTATCCTCGAGCCTCATTGGCTGAGAGGTGAAACATCTGAAGCAAGTCCAGCTGCCCTTCACTTAACCTGTGCAGATGGTTTATCATGCAGCTGGACGGTCAAAGTGACAAGTGGGATGATGAAGGTGCCGTGTGTTATGTATGTTTCTCCCACTCACGTTACATCATCCTCCCGCTCAACGCCTTCATGTGTGTTACTTTACCTTCGGCGTCCTCGTGTGCTCACGAGTTCCCGTTCATCCTTTCAAAACGTGAGAAGTGAAGTGCATATTATCCTTTTCACAACAGCTGTGTTTATCTGTTGTCTTCCAGGTTTCATTTGTCCCCACAACTTACAGTAGCTCAACAAAGCTTTTCAGCATCAAAACAACACACTCTCCTCAACCTCGTTTTCCAGCAGCAGGCAGCTGTTTGCTGCGAACACGCTCTGATAAGCCTCCTGCACACAACCTGCACAGCACCGAAGAGGTTGGTGAACACACCCAGACATGTAGCAGCTACAAATGAGTTTGAGGGAATTCAGGGAGGCAAAGCCATAAAGGAAGTAAATATGGGAATTATGTTGGTGAGGTTGGAGATACCTCCAAAAACAAATCATTTCTGAAGCTCCTAGTTGTTTCTGGAACCATCATTCGGTTCATTTTAAAGAGCGCTGACAGACGACCTTCCTTGTTGTCTACGAGATGAAATACATGTGAAAAGTGTGCGGTTGAGGACCAGGCGGCCGCGGTGAGTGTTCCTGTAATGGGGGTAAAACCAGGTCAACAAGGCTATATTTTCTTCTTTTATTGGTTTTGTTTTGTCCTCTGGGATGAGATGTGTCTGAAAGGCTCTCTGCCGTTGCTTTTCAATTGTGCTGCCCTACATATGAAACAATCCTATTGTATGCTCGTGTGTGTGTGTGTGTGTGTGTGTGTGTGTGTGTGTGTGTGTGTGTGTGTGTGTGTGCTGTTGTGTATTT
>CAAKHC010015761.1:20624-33391 GCA_901007825.1 Macroramphosus scolopax | reverse complement strand
GTGTGTCTGTGTGTGTGTGTGTGTGTGTGTGTGTGTGTGTATGCTCGTGTGTGTGTGTGTGTGTGTGTGTGTGTGTGTGTGTGTGTGTGTGTGTGTGTGTGTGCTGTTGTGTATTTATGTGAGCAGGTGAATGATGCCCTGTCATCGGGGAGTGTTTGATATGGTGTCTGATCTTGTGGTTGACATTTACTGCTTGATGCCGACATGTGAGAGGAAAAGAGGAGAGCCTGAGATTGACTGTATCTCTGTCTTTGTCTATTCTCGTTTCCACTTTGGGGGGGAGGGGGGGGACCAGGGGTCAGGCGTCTTGCTGTGTCCATTTTGACCTCAGTGCTTATGAGTCACACAGTAGGGAGTGTGGGATGGCTTGTTAGTGGACAGTGCAGGACTGGAGGACAAGGTCAGAGAAGCAAGTAGAGGAAGAAACAGGAGGAGTAAATCAACCTACTGGTGGCTCAGGGGGTCAGTCAGTCCGTAAAGAGAGGACGGACCAAGGTCCAGGGCTCATGTCTTTACATTGCATGCATTTGATTTGATATTACAATTAAATAATAATTATTATAACCTCCTTTACAACACCAGAACGAACTGTCAAGAATTGTTCCTTTCAGGCAGGTTCCCTGATCCAGGATTAGACTCTCTGGGTACTTTTGGGTTCAACAGATTGAGTTTCCCTCCAACCACTTAATGGAAATCTGCAGCTGGATTAACTGCAGTGGTCGTATGGATGAAGACAACGTGCCCCTCGTGGTTGGTTGACAATCATCCGGAACTGTTCCATCTGCCTCCATCAGTCATCGGCACCCCCTGCGGTGGGCTCCAGGTTGGGGGTCATGTAACCGGACAGGTGGGGGAATGCTGCTTCTGGAAGAACCCCCCCATCGGTTTTACAGTGTGTTAATGTGTCCCTCAATCTGTAAACATTATCTGCAGGCTGATCCGGCCTATAGCTGCGACAACACAACAGCCTGTCCCATTACCCTTGAAAGATATTTGACCGGGGTGATTAGCACATCAGGAACCGGCTCCTCATCTCTGATTGTAATTAATAATCGGAGGGTGTGGCAGGACATGTTCAATGGTTGGATGGTGTGTTTACGTGTCTTAAACTGTTGAGAGTTGTTCTAGAGAACACGGGGATGAAGAGGGAGGTCAGAGAGAGTTTGAGATGGAGACACATGGTGTGTTATTCATGGGGCCGGGGAGATGGTCCTGCTCATCTGTCGACTGCTGCGCCTGCTGTTCTCTGTTCACAGCAACCAAACAGGGCCGACGCTCCATCGCCTGGCGTGAAGCCACCGTGGGGGGAAATGTATGACTGCGTGGATGGATGGCTCCTTGCCGTTTGTGTGTGTGTATCCTCCGGTTTTGCCTAAAGACTGGTGTCACCTCGGTGAGGAGAAGAGGACTTTTATTATTTTCGGCTCCGAGAAATGAAACAGGGTTTTGACCGGAAACATTAACAACTCAACGAAATCAATGATCAAGCAACTGTCGGGGGAACAGACAGGTTTATACGTACAAACACCAATAACTAATGGATAGAAAAGACACAGGTGAACCACATTAGTTTCGGGCAGGTAATCAGAAAGAGCGGGAAACAAAACAAAGACAGGAAGTAAAACATCAAACGTCAACACAAAGAAACACACTTTCAAAATAAAAACGGAAATATTTAGTCCTAAAACAGAAAAGAAGTCCAGGCAGAGGTCATGACAGTTACAACATGGAGAAACAATGTGTTGATTTTGGGACAATTACCATCACTTAAGGGTGGTTAAAATTTGGTTGGCACAAGCAAGTGAGTCTATATGTAAGAACATATTGTCATTTTACTGAACACATTCCTGATCCCCAGAGGATTGAACCCCCTTACATTTTGGGCAGGTCATGAGTTTGGTAGTTACATTTTACGCATAAAAAGAGCAATATTTTTTCACACAATATTTAATCTAACTACGAAAAGTATTTTTCTTAGCTCCATCATGCCGCCAAGACTTTAATCCCTTTTCTTTCAATGATTCATTGTTTTTTCTGTTCCGGTGAGGCAACCCGAAGAGTCTGATATGTTTTGTTTTTGTTATTTTATTAATGCCCAGAGGGGACCCTGCATTCAACCCATCTGAGCACACAAACTGTGGGGCAGTTGGGGATTAGTTACTCCGCCCAAGGACACTTCAGTCATGGATGATGAGGGAGGAGAAAACATTGTTTCTTCAGCTCCACACACACAAACATTCCCTGTCGCTCAGGGGGATCAAACCGTCGACCTTTCAATATCAAGCCTCTAACGCTAACCTTTAGTTCATGGCTGCTTTAATGCAGGAAAATTTGTTATGATCCCTGCCAGGACTTCATTTATTTTCTTATTTGGGCACTCCTTTTATTTTGAAAGTGTATTTCTTGTGTTGTTTTACTTCCTGTCTTTGATTGCCTGCCCTGCCTTTATGTGCTTCACCTGTGTCTTGTTACGGAATTGTTTCAATTTGGATTTTCGCCCCCGTTCTCGCTCTGTGTTTGTCAGATTATGTGTGAGTCATCTTTCTCTTTCTACCTTGGTTTGGTCACATCAGGTAGTTTCATCAGCAGTTTTTGTTTCCTCCTATTTGTGTCAGTAAACAAATATTTAGTGGCAGAAAATCGCACCTGTCCTGAAGACGTCATAGGCTGACGAAGGTTTTTGAGACGATGTGTAAATCTGATTGACAGAATGTGAGATACATATTTTTAAACGTGCAGCAATTTCTGATTAAAAGAAAACCTGACGTTCCAAGACCTTTAAGAGTAGTTCACTGCAGTCAGGCAGCGTGTGGTGGCCACATAATTTCACAGCAGAGACATTCTAAAGGGCATCGCCACTTTCAGTTCATTAAACCTTTCCTCTCCCTTCTGTCTCACAACTCACAACTTAAACTCAATAAAGCCGCCAAGGTCAATCCCCTTACTCTTTGCTCATGAACTGCACGGACGTGTCGCTTCCTCTCAGACTGCTGCACATAATGCCACACTCTTAAACACATACACACAGTCGCACGCACAATGACATCACTTCACAACAGGCATGTGGCGTCAGCTGCGTAAGTTTCAATTGTCCAGCTGGTAGACAAATAATTTCACCCCAGCTGTATTTTGTCCCTATCAGAAGGGATCTCATGTCCTGGCTCTCCATTATTGCAGTTCATCCAGGTTTGCCAGTGTGTGCACATGACCGTTGTTTGCATGATGTGTGTGTGTGTGTGTGTGTGTGTGTGTGTGTGTGTGTAAATCAAGGTTGATAAAACAATACACTTAGGAATCTCTTCTTTGTTCTTATGGCCTCATACTTTTCAATCTCCTTCTCAACGAAGCAAGAGAAAGGTGAACAGAGGAGGAAGAGAGAGACGGACGAGTGATGTTCCCATTACCGCTCTGTCATTTGAGCCCTGGAGGGAACAAAAAACAGAGCGAGGATGCTGTAATAGAGTTCTGTAGATTCCTGGTCATACGAGAGGAGTCGGGGTACTAATAGTCCGGGTCTGCTATGCAACACAAACGTTAGTATTCAAGCTGGTTAGTGAACTTTTATTTCATCTCCTTCAGGTGCAACATTAATTGCCTTTTTCTCCCAACTCTTGATATTGCATGCAGGGATGAGCGAGACACATGAAACGCTTCTTGAAGGACGACAACATGAGAGAAGCTGTCAGACGTCTTGACGTACTTGACACGTGGCCACATACAACGGTGTTAACTGAGAACGTTTTTCATGACACGAGATATGGAAGGTACATTATGTCAGTCAGCCAGCAGCACTTCAGGAGCAGGAGGTTGAACCGCGGCATATTTTTAGATTCAATTCCGCATGATTTAGGTCAAAGACATAACGAACTGGAATATAATAATCGAATAACCTTTCAGATTTCACTTTCACCTTGCGAGGCAGCCGGATTCTCCCAAGGTCAGGAGAGAATCCATCTACCAAAGCCTCATGCCAAGCATTGGAATTGGAAATTTGGCCACCTGACGGGGTGAACAGATCTGCCCCAAACTTTAATGGGTCCTTCCTTAGCTCATGCTACGGACGGACATACTCTGGCAAAATACATATACCTCAAAACTGCCTTAACAGGCGTCTTTCTATTTTCACCTGATCTCAGCAGTGAGAACATAAGAATGCAAATGTTACTAAAATAAGACTGATAATTGTGAATCAAATAACCGACTCCCTTTGGTTCCTGACGGGTCGGATGATGATGATATATTATAGGAACCAAATGGGGACCACAGTGGTTCAGGTAGACGGGTCTCGTAGACACTTGACATTGAAAACACACTCTTTGGTTTAACATATTTTTTAAGGCATTGACTTAATTTCCCTCTCTGGAGGTTTAACCCAACACTAACCCCAATTACCTACCTTAACCTCATAATTTAGTCGGAAACTAGCGTACGCGATCTTGAAAGAAAAACTAAAAGAGACATTATGTTTGACACATATTACTCATTATTCCTGTTATCAGGTTCCTTAAGAACAGAAACACTCACAATAAGACAGAATAACAGTATTATCCAGGTTTATTATGGGAAACATCCCATGGGCGACGTCGACGTTGACTCTCATTTTCAAGCTATTGCACAGTCTCATTTTTTGTTCTTGGGGTTGCAGGGCACAAGAGATGGGGAGGGATGTAGAGCGTGAAAGCAATTTAAGTGGGTTTGGGAATCACACACAGTTTACAAACCTCACGGAGATAATCATTACCTCTCTCATCTCATCCTTGTAGAAAACACTCTGTCCCTCCTGTACACGTCGGCCTAGTCATTATAGTAATGTTAATAGTGTTTTAATCCTGGTCCAACCATGTATAATCACCTGGAAGTGCTGTATAAATAAATAAATTGAACATGTAGAGGTATTGAAAGTTATGTACAGTCAATGCTGGCAACCGTTCAGCTTGAGTGCGGAGATAACACAATAGAATACATCTAAAATCATAAAGAGTTGTATTAAATGTCAAAATCTGGTCACTTACAATATCATTTGTTCAAATTGTAATATTCAAATAGCCGGGGCAGGGCGGTTACTTCTCAAACGGCTAACTACTGATGACGTAAACTGTGATAAGGGGCTTATATTTAAATCAAGTTACCAGCTAATGTTAGCAGCTAACTGTCACGATAGCAGCGTAGATTTGTTTTTAGTAATAGCTGCTCTAAAATTCTACTTTTAGTGAAACATGACAACAACCCCTAGGTCTGTCTGCTTGTTGTGAAAGCAAGCTAACGTTAGCAGCTAACTGTCATGGTAGCCGTGTGTCGTCTGGATTTTGGTTATTAGCCGTGCTAAGTTACTCTTTTGTTTTTCAAAGTTTTTAATACTCATTGCTACGGTTGTTCAAATCACTATTTTACAGCCTGAGCTTGTGGTTTTGTGTTTCAGTGGCCGTGTCAGTTAGCTAACGCACGGATGAGCTAAGTGCTAACGTAGCAACGTTGCTTTGGGTATTTCTAAGTGAATACAAATGTCATGAAACCTGATTTCTGGCCTCACGTCAATGTCCATGAGCCTTACCAATAACTTAATATATATTTATGTGTTTTGATATTTGATTGAGGTTCAATTTCAGTGAGTACTAAACAAATATTAAGGTTTGATACCCGGCTCGAAGCGGCACCTTTGGGACGTCTAGATGAAACAGATTTAGCCTTCCTGAAATGAAAGTTACATGAGGCGAATGGGAAGCAGCCTCTTCAAGACAGACAGACAGAACAGCAGTGTATAATGTGATTACGGTGAATTAAACAGTGTTAAATGCTGTGCCGCAATTACTCCCTTACTGTGTGAGTGTTTGTAATAGATGAATATGTCAGGCTTTATTTAAACGCAGCGAGGCGAATGGCTCTCTCATCAGAGATTCAATCAGCATGAATAAATAAGTAAACAAGCAGCACACCACGGTGTTGATGAGAAACGCCTGCTTGTTCGATATTTATCAATACCAGCGGTTCCTCGACCCGAATGGGATCAGGACGTTCCGGATAAAAATCCTGCCAACATTTGCTTTGTGTGTCAGTCTGCGTCAGGTCGTCTGGTTCCGTTTGAAGCACATTGAAGAGCCAATGTGCTGAATAATGAGTGGAATCAAACTGACGTCTGTAGTCTGAGTGGAGCAGCAGAGAGGCGGTTCTTCAACACCAGGCTGAAAGTGAAGACAGCTGTTCCTATGTCAGACATATAGAGTGTATTTGGATGACTTAATGTATGTGTAGAGGGCATCTTAAAGGAAGGAACATTAACCCAAGCCAGGATCTTCTCCTAACCGTCCATAGGTGATCTTGGTGCCTCTACATGATCAGACATTAACTGCAGGATCGACATGGTTAAGCATGGAGTCTGCATGTGTACTGGTCAAACATGGAGCATTTGTACTTATCTGCATTCCTAAGAAATACTTTTGAACTGGTGTCTGCACTGCACGCTTTTTGAAAGGCGTGTTATTTCTACGTAGACGGGTGAGATCGGGCTGCTCTCTCAGTCGCTTCCTCGTTTCGCTCGTTCGCCGACTCCTTCTATCTTCCTCTTCACTCCCCTCTGTCTTTCTTCCAGTCGTTGTTCAGGTTAGTGGGCGACGACGTGGGGTGACGGCAGACAGGTAAAGATGAATGGAGCCCCGTGTCGGCTCTGCAGGATAAGACGGCGTTTCGCACGCGGACTGCCGGCGGTGCTAATTCAGGCATAAACAGATAGAAAATCACACAAAGAAACTAATGAAGCGTGGCTGATTGGACAGTGCAGACTGAGTCCCTGCAGACCTCCAGTCACACACACACACACACATGGCAGTGAAACCAATAGAGACACACAAGCTCACATTAGATAACAAAAAGTGTTGATGTTCACCACTGGGGCGTGTGCATGTTCACCTGTCAGTGAGCACATCTGCCTCTTCATTCACATCCTTTCCTCCTCTTGTATCTTAAAAGATAAAAATAGGTAGCACATCTTATGCAGAGCCTGCCAGAACATGTAAGTACTCCTTCACTGAGATGTGCCTTTTGTCCTCCTATACTTGGAAATGTCAACATGTCATGTTGACTTGCGTCGCAGCTGGTGTCATCCCGTTGCAGGAGGGTCTCTGGTTTCCTCTTCTTCTATTTTTCTTCATTCATATTTTCTTCTTCCTTTACTCGCTTTCCAGCTGCAGCAGCATGCCACAGGTAATGTTTTCACCTAGTGAGGCGGTGTGACGTCCACCAATATCATCATCAGTGACATCAGAGGTGGATTATTCTTCATTGATGAAAGTTTTTTTTCCCGGATGTATAAGATGTTTTCACTCGTGCTTCGACCGGTTGACGTTCGCCAGTGATGTACAGATGGTTCATCCACTCACCTGCCAAGTATTTTTCAAAGTGCCTGGCCTCTTCCGTACGGTTTCGAAGGACGAGTGCCCAGATGGTTTCTGTGTAACAAACCATCTGGTGTGTCAGGTTAACAACTCGGTCCCGTGTTTTGGTTCAATTATGTACAAGACGTCAGTGTGTAACAGTTGTCTGTATACGTGCAGCTGGCTGCGGGACAAAGGTGCCGAGACGTCTACAAAGTATACGGAATATTTTTCCCAAATAAGAAATTGCAAGAGCCCATTTTTTCCAAGTTAAGTTGTAGTACAAGCTGATTGAGTGATTGAGTGCACTTTGCAGACAGTCCTCTCTGCTTTGTCCTTATTCATTAACTTTTCTTTTTCTTTCACTGCTCTCCCCCATTTCTAATCTCATCTCTCTTTCTTCCCCACCATTTTTCGATTCTTTTCTCTTCCTTTCCTATCTTCTCTTGGTTTCCTTTCCTTTTTTTTCCCCTCGCTTGTCCTCCGGTCTCATTACAGGCGAACCAGGGAGTCTGGTTTGATCTCTGCCTGTCGGTGATCTCCTTCACTCCCTCTGAGCGCTGACAGGTACGATGGGCTTCACATCCTCCACCGGTACCCGATGACTCAGGGAGCCGGATCAGAAACTGCAATGTTCTCTGCTCCTTGATAAAGAAGGGGCTCAGATACACGGAGGGTGGAGACAAAGCGAGCGAGTGCAGATGACACGCGAGCGGATGTTAAGTGAATAAAAGTGGATGCATGTGTGCGTTTGTGATCTTATCAGTGTGTCGGAGGTAACTGAGTTAACACGAGCAGTCTGTTCTCTCATATCAGTGCCTGCACACTGAGTTTACTTATAGACAATAACACATCATAAGAAGTGACGGCTACATCTGAGAAGCATCATCTTGTATTTGTTTATCTTCCCGTTCACATGAAGGCCGACGATAACGTCACAGCTCCTGTATTCATTGCTACAACAAAGGCCTGTGAGGCTCTGCTAACATTGTCTGGACCCTCCCGTCACTTCAACCCCTTAAAATGATCCTCTGCAAAAAGGACATTTGTAACAGAAGGCTCCTGATCAGATGTTGACTGTGATGCAGCATCGTTGTTTGTAGAAGAAGATGACATCTAACCTTGTTTCTATCGTTCAACCATTTCAGTGCAGACTTGACAAGCTTTAAAATACTCGTGTGGACAAACTCATGAGGCTGGACGTCGTCTCAGTTCAAGCTGACCTGATTTCACAGGTGGACGAGCTGGTGTGTCTGACAGTGAGACAGGAGGAGGAGGAGGAGGAGGAAGAGAGATGTTCAGTGGGTCCGTATCACACGGCTGAAAATCACTCCGGAGAAACTGGACTTGTTCCTAAAAAGAAGGACGTTATCTTCCCAGCTATACACACACACACACACGTTTCATTACTTCAGAGGACATTCACCACCTGGAGACGTACCCAGCTATAACCATAACCACTACTCACCTAACCCTAATCAAAGCATTACGTCATGAGGATGCGAGTCCCCAAAATGTGACCGTGTAAACAGATTTATGTCCTCACGACATGAGTAATACCTGAAACACACACACTTATCCTTTTTTCTTTTTTTAAATTACTCGTGGGGACCCGTTATTCACATACAGCATTCCCTATATCACACCGACACACACACACCGACACACCGACACACACACACACACACACACACACACACAGAGGGGTAAAAGAACTATCACTGTTGTCGGAGGTGGTTTGTGCTGACTCAGATAGAGTACATGCGTCTTATCGTCTCTCAAAGTTGTCCACATTCATCTGCTCTACTTAGCTCTGATTTCACTCTCTCTCTCTCTCTCTCTCTCTCTCTCTCTCTCTCTCTCTCTCTCTCTCTCTCTCTCTCTCTCTCTACCTTCCTCTACACATCACGTCATACTGGTTTTTCTCCACTGTGATATCATTCCACACTGCCGGCAGGTCAGCGCCCACCGATCGATGAATAAGAGCAACACCGAGAAAGAAGAAGTCAGTCAGAATTCATCACCGCGGGTCGACTGCGGGGGTCGTCTAATGCAGTGGCGACACATTGTGGAGGCTGCAGAGCGAGAAAGAGTGAAGGTTCCTCCAACAGTGTCCTTCTCATCTGAACGGTCTTTGCCTGATGGTTTGACCCCTGTGCTGAGCCACGTGATCAATGAAGAATGACTTTAATCTCTAAACACCGGTTGTGTTGTTATTTAAAGTATCCAGCTGTCCTGAGGAAGCCTGGGCGAAATGCATAACAGAAAATCAATGGCAGACCCAGAGGCGAAAAGTTGTTCCTCAAATGTTTCATGTTGACATTCGGCCCGGTGAGACGGAGGAGTCGGCGTCAGGAGTCGGTTATTTTAATTTCAGCTTCAAAACAAACACGATTTACCTGCACCACTTATTGACTGATGCCTAAAATAGGCCGTGCACGGGAGAGAGCGGGTGTGTGTGTCGGTGTGTTTGTGTGAGCGCTAACGGAGCATGTCCGAGGCTCTGATGAATGTTGTTGTGTCCCTGTACCCACTGGGTCGGAATCATCGTTCCAAATTTCTAATAGGCGCTGCTTCCTCGCTGATTTCCTCCGGGGTGCAAACTGAAATGGACTTTGCTCAACTCAGGATATATTATATGTCTTTTTGCTCTTCTTTTCTCTCTCTACGGTCTGGCGCTGCTCCTCTGAGAGCCTCTTGAACAACAACCCTATTTTCTGTGGTCCTCCGATTGTTGTTTTAAAACTCGATTTATTTACTCCGCAGAAGTTGTTGAAGGAGTTCGACGTCTCGACAACCGCTGATGGATGAAACGACAAAACATCGGACTGTACAGTCGATCCTCTTAGCGGGTTGTTGGCAGACGCGTGCTAATGATCCGCTACACACTTAGTTAAACGTCTTGTCTCTATTAATAAAATCCAAACATGATCTTTGTCCTCGTTTGGCGTCCTCCTCCAGGATAGAGGGCTGAACTTCATTTTCAAAAGAGCTGGAAAAGAATCAACTGGTGGGGGTGAAGATCCGGCTGCTCTGGGCTACTGAGCCATTGGGGTTGGCCTTGTTAATGAGAGGACCTATTGGCCTCTATAGTCTGCAGTGTGTGTGTGTGTGTGTTTCTTGTTGGCAGACTGAAGGATGTCTTTTCACACTCTGAAGACATGATGTGTGTGTGTGTGTGTGTGATCCTTGGCTGCACTGTTAGCGGCTCATCGTGGGGTTTTTGTTAATTTGCTGAAGTATCCGTCGCCAAAAACACCCCGGGAGCTGTCACCTTGGAAGGACAAGAGGAAACGTGACAGTGTGTTCATTACAGCGTAGTTCACAGGACGTCGACGGCGCGACGCCCTGCTAATCTCAGCAGCGGCTTTTCTTCTGACGACCCAACGGCACGTTTTCACACAGCAATCAAGATCTTCTGAGGAGATGATTTATACTTCCAGGGGTGAGCTGCGAGGAGTTGTTGTTCCATTGTGTCCTTCTGTGGCTGATGATGTATCGGCTGTGTACACGCCGCCGGATGGAAACCCGGACCTGGATGTGCCACATCGAAATTGCTCCCCGAAAACTCATCGAGAAGCTGGTGCGCCTAAAGACGGAAGCCTGTGGTCTGATAGAGTTCGGAAGGTGGATCCATATGAAGACGATTAAAACGGCACAAGAGCGTCTAATCCTTCTGCTGTCATTTACATTTTGTATCCACTTTGCAGAAAAATCAAGCAGCCACCTGATTTGTTAAAAAACCTGAAAGCACATCACTCATGTAGCTCGTCTAACAAATGGCTCTTTGATTTGTTAATTAAGATACAATCTGTCTCATTAAGTCAATTAGCTTCCCTTTAAAATTCCCTGACAACCAGAATTTTCAACTTAAAGCCCCGAAGTGACGTTGCCTTCAAAGCCTCCATTATCCATCATCGTCCCGGCTGTTTTCAAAGGGAATTTCTTGGCTACAGGTGACTAGAAAAAGACTTTCTCTGGATTCTACGTGTATTGTTCTACGTATTTGACTCCCGTCTTCCCGGGTCCGGGCTTCCTGAATGGCCGAGCTCATTCCCTCCTCAGAGATGGGAGCGATTGCGGGAAGTGAGCCTGAAGATTGCCGAAGTAATTAACGTTCCTGCTGGCTGGCAGATCCAATCGTCTCGGATACGAGAGGAACCGGCGCGCGTCGGCGTCACACGCGCACAACACACTTTCAAATTCAAAGTTTAATTGCATGCGGTGGCACAATGAAATGTGTCCTCATATGCACAGACAGCTGTCACAGTCGGAACGCTGTACTGCTTTGATGATTTAGTTAATGTGATAGCGGAAGTCAAAACAACCAGAGCGGCTGTCATTCGCGTCACGTTCCTGCATGTGTGTCAGTGAATTAGTAATGATGTTGTTGTTTGGCGCTCATGTGTCTTCCTTTCATTCAGGAAGTGACGATGTGTAGGATCCTTCCAGGCACATATGTTTGGGGATTTATCACATCAGTTGTCCTGATATATCTCTCCTTTACGCTGCCCTCTTTCCCTTTTACTCTTCTTCTACCTCGTCTTATTCTCCGTCTCCCTCCAAGTGACATTATCTCCTTTCATCCTCCTCTCTTGTAACTTACTCTCCTCTGACAATCCACTACACCTTCACCATGTCGCCCCTCCTCCTCCTCCTCCTCCTCCGCACAAATTCCCAGCGTGCCAAACATTTCCCTGTTTTCTCCTCATTTCTTCCCCACATTTTTATCTCCTTATCTCCTCTTCCTCGCTCTCAGCTATCAGCGAGGGCAGGCCAGCCTTTTGTCTCAAGGTGACTCAGAGCATCTGGAGTTGTTGCCACAATGTGTGAAGCAATTTATTCGCAGGCGGTAGGTGTGAGGAGACCGGACTCCAGCCCTCTGGTGACTCCGGGCGTTTTGGCCGGCAACCCTGTCAAGGTTGCTGCTAGTTGTGCATGTAAATATATACATTTATATGTATATATACATATATATATATATATATATATACAGTAGTCGAGTTGTAAAAAAAATTCAGGGGGGATGGTCAATATTTTTCACCTTTAAAAAAAAGGCGGGGGGGGGGGGGGGGGGTAATTCATGTAGATTCATTATCAAAAGAAAACACTGAAAATAAGACTTCTTAATCCTCTCAAATCGTATCAAGCCAAGTTTATTTCATCATAACAATTATCTCTTTTTAAAGACAGTATTTTACAACAGAATTTACAACTTCAACACTTTACAACACTTTTCCTCTGTTTTTAGTTTCTCAGTGTCTCATAACAGTTTCCAAAGACTATCGTAATCATGTTTTTTGTCGACGATTTTTCGGGTTCTTGCTTTCTGGTTGTTAGCTAAGCAATGACTTTGAAGCCAAGACTTGACATAGACATCTGGTTTATGTCTCTCTGTCT
>CAAKHC010015761.1:0-17253 GCA_901007825.1 Macroramphosus scolopax | reverse complement strand
CTGTCCTCTGATTCATCACTGAATGGAGACGTGGCGAGTTTAGTTCCAAATCATCATACATCTTCAAACTGATTTAGGGGCGGTGGAAAGAATTTGAGAACACAACATTGACATATTTGTTAAAGTTTATATGTTGAAGCTAAAGTCAGCTTAATTTACCTCCTCCTTCCACCTCAGTTAGTTTACCTTTCACAGTTAATGTTTTATTGTTATATATACTATATATACTGTTAATAGTATTTTTCATTTGTTTTGTAAATGTTTTTTGTTTTTTTTAGCATTTTTGGTTGTTTTCATAATCACATCGATGTCTTAGATCACCGTTAGCGATGCTAGCTAGTCAGTCAGCGTAGCATCACCACTGATTTTGAGCTACCGAGACAATTAAGTTCACTCTGAGTTTGATAAATATTAAACGCTTTCTCTGCCCTTCTGATAAACTTGAGTGCTTTTCTTCATTTCAGTAGCCAAGTAGGCTAGCTGTCTGGCTAACATGGCTAATGGTTATTTCCAGGAGTGATTTTAAAAACATAAAAAAAGCAAATGCACAGTACTATCATCAGTATGTAGAAAAAAATAAAACAATGAAAAGTATATTAACTCTTAAGGTGGAATGTGATTGAAGCTAACGTTAGTTTAGATTTGACAGCAGGTTTAACGTAAATAAACTTATGTGCAGTTCTTAAAAAGGAAGTATGTCGCAATTACTTGTGCCAGTGGAGACTTTGGGGTCTGTTCGTGTCCACCTGGTGGATGTGTGTCCAATATTAACTTTGTTTTTTGTTTCTTTCAACTCAAGAAGGAAGTATCTTGCTCATTAGCTGCTAAATGTTCTCTTGTGTTGACAAGCCAGTTGCTAACTGCAACAGTTTTGTGCTCCGCAGGCCGTGTATGCTAATTCAGGACAGCTAACCAACCAAACCAGCTGAACTTATTTTTCTATGTCTTCTGTCAAGATGTCTTAATTTGGAAATAAACTCTTCATGTGTCCATCGCGTCATGAATCTTGCTACAGTGGCTACTTGTTTTTGGTGACTTCTAAAAAAGACGATCCCTTATTATTCCACTATTTCATCTCTGCTGTAAACAGTTTATCTATTCACTCATGACTGAATCCCATCCACAGTAAAATATGTACAACACACTCACAGCATGAAATCTCTGGTTAAAGTTTAACCATGCGCCAATTCCCCGTGGACTCTTGTAAATCTTAGTGCACATTAAAGCACATAATACACACAAGCGTTGTCATAAGAAAGCAGCAAGTGAATAAAAACTACCGACTCCAGCTTTCCACAGCTTTCCCAGTGCAATCCTCATATCTTAATGTAGCGTACATCAAATCAGTCCTAAACATCTGTAAAACTATTTTTACCACATGAATTCACATAGAAAATCAACAATTACTTCAAGTCATAACTTCTCCTGTTTACATTAATCAAACTACCCAACCTTCTCCACAGTGGTCTTTTTTTCAGAGTCTACTGTAAGTTCTAAGATGTCCTTCGAGGTCTTTTAGTTTCCCTTTAGACCTCAGACTCCAGACTGGACACCCGTCTCCAGGGACGAAGCACACAAGGGCTACCAGCTGGCTGGCCACCTGCTCCCTGACTTGTCTGGGCCTCTGATCCAGTCTGGGACCCCTGATAGACCCCGTAAGCTCCATACACACTGTCCTGGTACAGCAGGGCCCTCTGACCCGCACATCGTCCACCACCACAAGCCAGCAGCTGGCAAACTGGACTGGGGTTCAGGTGGTTGCTGGAGGTCTGGTTGTGTTGCTGCAAGTCAAATGGTGTGTGATAGAGGGGTAGTCCAGGATAAGAGTTAAGGTAGTGTGCATACTGTCTGGTGAGCAAACTGGTAGCTCTCCGTACCATCCCCCGCCCTAAACCATGTCGCACTGCTTCTCCATACGTAGGGAGATGGGCGGACTGGGAGTACCTCAGCCTTTGGCCTTTACGCCCGTTGGCCCTCCTGTGGTCCTCCCTTATATGGAGGTAGGCCTGGTTCCGCGGGAGGCACAGGTTGTTTCGAAGGTGGGCAGGGTTGTAGGCCTTTGCAGGTGTGGTCTGTGAAAGGATGCACGGGAAAAGGTCTGGCAGAGTGGACGGGGACTGACTGGAAAGCGATGACTGGGAATCGTCGAGCTGATGGTTCTGCTCACTGCCCCAAGTGGCTTTAAGGAAAGAAGGGCGGCGGTGCCTGCGTCTACCTCTCAGCATAAGGTCTTCCGGCGGCCAGGAGCCGTAGTTCTCTACTTGAGGACACATTACTTTCCCTGGGTAGAGGCTGTCAACGCTGGGGGCAGAGATGTGGTTGGCTTGGAGGTGGTTGGCTTTGAGCTCACTCAGACAGATAGGACTTTTGTCACTCTTCTCCTGATCCCTGTATTTTCTCCTCTCAACATCCCCATCACCATATTGGAAACTCTTGGACCTCCTTTTCCGCTGGGAGAAACCTGTTTCTTTGTGTTGGTTTTGGGTTGAGGAGACAGGACGTGACGGGTATATGTCGGGTAGTTGAAGATCAGTGTAAGGGATGAACTGTGAGTGCGGATGGGCGTCTACGTAGAGCCTCCCAGTGGTTTGGTAGTGGTGAGGGTGCTGATGAGGGAGAGGCTCGCCTATTGCCAGGTGGGGGCTGCTGAGACTCGAGACCGGAAGTGGCCGGTCATACAGACAGGAAGTAGAGTGAGCCGGAAGGGTGTAGCGAAGCGGCGTGGGCCGGGTCACACTCCTCTGCTGTTTGAGAGAAGTAACAGCAGTCAGAGGTTGAGCGAGAGAGCACTGGGGGATGGAGGTGTGGTTCTCCATTATATAAGCAAATCCGCCAGGTACGGTCTCTGTGGGAACTTGTGGAACACGAACAGGCAAGCTGCCACCGTGCCGACTCAAGTGCTCTATGGTCTTGGTGGCGTTGTCCAGAGAGCACTCAACATTGGCGGTAGAGACCAGGTCTTTGGCAGTACGAAGCATCTTCAACATGTTTGCTTGAGCGTAGTTGGAAGTCAGGTCAGGCTTGGCCAAGCCAGACGAACGCCCATGATCCTCCACTCCATTGAAACAACTATAAATACCCTGAGAGAAGCAAGAGATGGGCAAAGAATGAAAAAAAAGATAACAGAGAAAATAACTTTCAGGTCATTGAATCAACAGTTGTCCTCAAACTGTTTAACCTTGAACAAAGCTAATGGTCTTCTTTGTGTAACTCAAAGTGACGGTCCACCTTCCAACTAATAAAAAATAACACTGGCAGTAAAATGAAAATAACTGATTCATTAATATCTCATTTTATCACTGAGGCAAGACTTAGCCACAAAATTCATTATGCATTCTCCCGGGACTCAAAGGGAAACTGTTTAAGCTGAGAGGATTGCCCCGATAAACACATATGCCTAAAGTCCCCTGCAGAACAAACCGTCTCTAACTGCATGGACAAACACAAAGCCAAATCCCACGGCTGATCTCTGCTTACAGTTGGCTGACAGATCCTGAAAGAGCCAAATTTAATTTGGCCCTTGGGGCTGCCCCATACGGATTAATGACCAGATAGTCATTTAGCCGTTAATCTGATAAAACCCAGATTCAGCCAGAATGGTGTAATTACGCAGAAGAGGAGCACAGAGGCTGGAGTCCGTAGACGTTTACCCAGCCGTAACCTCAGCGAGGGCTTTTTGTCTCAATAACCACATTCCCAAACAATATCAACTGACTGTGCACTGATTTAGGCTAATTGTAAATGGACCAGGATCGATCAAAGTTAAACGCTTGGTATAATCAAAATGTGTGCTTCTTTCTTTCTCTTTTATCTCCTCTCTCTTTCCTACTAAGAACCTGGCGCCATTGAAGCTAACAAAGCGCTTCGGTTACACCATGTGATTACACGGCAATATACATTTCAAGTTGAAATAATCAACTCGTCAATCATTCCATCGCCGGGCCGAGCTGTTGCTCATCTGATCTAATTACATTCAGCCATCAGTCGCTTAACTATGCAATCACTGTACATCAGTGAAGCAGTTTCTCAACCCCTTGTACACCGGGGGAATCAGCAATCAGACAAAAGCGCCCATCCCAGCTTTCCATCTCAACAACCGATCCATCAAAAGACTGATTCTCGGCAAATCTCACCCTGCTGATGCCCAGCATGAAGTCAAGTTTATGAGACTTGTGAAGGGAGTGTCGTAGTTTCCAGTAGAGCAGGTGCTCCCAAGCGAAGACCAGCAGGCTGAGGCCCATGGCCACCAGCAGCATGTAGAAGACGCCCGCCATGTTGTCGATGTCCAGCTTGCTGCTCATCACCTCGTTCTTCTCATTCTGGCAGATGCCCGACAACCACACCGTCTCCAAACGCTGAGTGTCACCTGCCAGGAAGCAAAGGAATATTTAGGAAGGAAATGCGAAAAGGAGAGGAGAGAAATTTATTTTCTTGGATTCAGTCAGAAGGTCTATTTTTTTTATATCGTCATGGAAAGTTCAGAGAGGGAGAGTGTGTGTGTGTGTGTGGTGCTCTTAAGCTCGCAGAGGAGGGAGGATTTTAACTCTGCACCGGTGGGCATCATCCGTGTGTTTGTGTGTAAATAGGTGGATAGAATATGTGTGTGTCTGTGTGTGTCTCTGTGTGTGTGTATGTAATGGAGATAATCATGTCCCTAAAACACCCTGCTGTTCTGCAGGATATTAACTCTTCCCTGTAAGCCCACTTCCCTGCGGATGCAGCACACTGAACTGGAGCGCTGCCACTTCCACATAGAGTTTGCCATCGAGACAGAAATAAACACACGCGTATAAAATCAGGAAACATGCGAGTCCAGGTGACATATAGTGTAAGGTTTGGATCGGCGCCCACCATCGCCGAGGAACTGCAGCAGTGCCAGGTCGATAAGCCGTTTCCAGCGGGAGTCCTTCTGTAGAGCGATGCCGTATCCCGTGGTGGCGAACACTTTCCCGCTGCCGATGGTCACCAGCTTGCAACCTTCATCTTTCCCCGCCATGTAGTTCAAAACAGCAGCATCGTAGATGAAGGCGTCCAGCTTCCTGCACGCAAACACATCGTCATTGTTCGAGAGAACGTTTTTTGCCTTTTAGATGTTTAAAAAATGTTCGCGATCTTTGTGCTCGGCTAGGCCGAGCAGCTGCTCGCTCCAGCTTGAAATTGCGCAAACACACATGAGAGTTCTTCTCATCTGACTTAATAATCAATCAACCATATTGTCGCACTGTTGCTTTAGGGAACAGGGAACACTCTAGTTGATTTGCATCCTTTAGCTCATTGAACATGTGTAGATACTGAATACTGATGCCAACTACTTGCTGTCCTCGACCTCTAATGTAGTAGGTTGACCTAACAAGACCTCGGCCATAGTGCTGGTTAAAATGTAATGAAAACGGTACCCGGTTTTGAGGCTTTCCAGGGCTTCCTCCACCCCCTTCTGGTTGTATTTCATCATGTGTGTGTGCATGTCGGGGTAGTTGCTGCGGATGTTCCTCTCAGTACTCCCGTTTGGGACGGTCCCGAAGCGGAAAGGAGGGTAATGCTCATGTGGTTTCTGGAACTGCAGGGAGATAAAGAAGGAGAAGGGAGGGAGAGGATGAGGACAGGGAGCGAGAGCAGAAATAGGAGAGGATGGGAGAGAGAAGGGGGGGGATCGAGGGAGGAAGGAGAGGATGATGGGGAAGGGAGCAGGGAGTGAGGAGAAGGAGAGAAGAGAAACTGGAGGGAGTGAGAGCAGAATAGGGGACGATGGCAGATAGGATGAAGACGAGAAATATAGGGAAGAAGGGAGAGGATGACAATGATGAGGGTAAATAAAAGGATGTGAATGGATGGAAAAGGGAAGACGGAAGAAGGTAAGATACAAATATGCGTGATAAGTGAGTGAGAAAGGAAACGAGGAAAGAAGGGATGAGGAGAAGGAAGGTAGAGGGTGATGGGAGTGAAGAAGGAGGGAGGGGGTAAAGGGATGGGGAACTTCTCAGTTTAAATGAAATCCATTTTAGAGTCATTCCATTATTTTTCATAAACTGATCTATTAAGCCGCTGAACTCAATGCTGCACGAATGGGCCGGATTCCATTCCACTCACCTCCATTTGATTTAACCCGACATCAGTCAACACACACTGTTTGCATCAGTCCACCGCCCACAGATGAAGCTAATCCACTTCAATCTGCGCTCGATCGAAGTTCACATCTCGCAAGCTGGATGAAACTGGAATGTGCGTGCGAGAGCCGACGTACACTGTAAACAGCAAAGATCTATTGATCCCGGCTTCGACCTCGGGGGTCGATCGCAAATGAACGGGCAGAGTGGGCGTGTGCGGCGATGCGATCGCTCTTCGGATGCAACTCCAGTGGATTCAGTTTAGATGCTGCACACATTTACTATTATAATCAGCTGTTCAAACAAACGCATAGAGGGGAGATTAAAGGATGAGGAGGGTGACATTCAATATTCTTCTTAGCGTCAAAAACAAATCTCATGTAAAGACCAAAACCAACAACAAACTGATCCCACTAACTGAGTGCAACATGTGTAGCCAAAGTCTGATTGTAGTTACAACCAGGAAACAATAGAAACATGTTAGTATTCACTCCAGAGTCCTTCATCACGGTGAACATGAGCACACACACACACACATCCTGGTGCTGTGGATCACCACTAGAGGAAAATCTACATTAACCCGCAACAGAAAATAGTTCCTACAAATCCACATACATATGGAGCGTCGATATAAGATGTCTTGAATGTATTTTGAAACAGGTTATTTAGGGTTACAGTCACTCTTGCAGCCTCTGAGCTCAGTAATCAGGCTTGCACGGCGGTTAGCAGCTAGTTAGCAGCTAGTTAGCAGCTAGTTAGCATGCGCTCATAGACTGTATAAAATGAAGTGTTCCAGTACAGGCACAGCGGAAAGGGCAGACATTAGCATCTCTTAACATTCCTGCCGAGCGGATGTAGATCCTATAAACAATGAGCAATGATTTCCATGTTGAATCCATGAAGCCAAATGTTGTTGTGTGGTTTTTTTTTCTGTGCAGTGTGAAATTAGTTAAGATCCCTTTTTTTTTTTTTTTAATCGCCACGGGTCTTGTGCATCAGCATTTCTAATAACCGTGTAGATCAGCTCTTATCAGAAGGTTTTTGCATAACCACTAAAGGAAAGACGGAGAGAGCAAACTGTGAACGCCGGCTATGAAAACATCTGCTTGTTAATTGGTTGCATGTTGTTGTCGGGGTCTGTCCGGGTCAAACACACTGTCGGTTTCATTTGATGATGCTCCCTTTATTATATGTTTAAAATCAATATGTGTACGTCGGCTTCAAGGAGGTGGGAGTGCTGAAGTGTTAGGAGAGAGAGACGAGCACATTGTTGATCTTGTCATGGGATGAGAACAACAGCCGGCTGTGACATGTGAACACGGCCAGCCGACAACCTAACCCTCCGTAATCCTCTGTCGTAGGATGGCAGGCTGAGGGGGCAGCTGAGGTTCTGTTCTTCAGGGTAATTTCTATTAGTCCCATGCGCCGTGGGACATGATGCATCTGCATTAAGTTAATATAGTCAGTTAATACAGCCATAGATCACCGAGGTGGCTCCGCTGATCCGTGCCTGCGAGTTGTTTTCGCTGTGTGTGAAGAATGAAATGCTTCCTTGTAAAGCTCCTCTGAGGCCTCGTTTCCAGGTTCTGCTTTTTTTTTTTTGTGTGTCTCACAATTTAAGTGCACGCGCATTTTAAAGTCGGAGAGACGCGGCGCGGCGGTGTTTTTCCTCAGTGGCTCGACTGTTTTCTTCTGACATTTTGTGATCTTGTTTTCACAGTGTGAGCGAGACGAAGAAACGGAGACGACACAGGGGGAATATTGATGGACGGACCCGAACACTGACGGGACAGGTCGACACTCCAGTCAGACACCATCTGTATTGACAGAAGGCACTCATTGATTAGTCATTCATGCCTTTGGGCTTCCCGCTGACATGAAAAGGACAAACGCTGACGACAAAGTCCTTTTACTTGACTTCTTCCTAAAAGCTTCTTGTCTCCCTTCCGACCGGGTCTGATTAGTCGATGAGCAGAGAGAAGAACAGACGCAACAAAACTCCATATCTCATAATAACTCTAAGGTCATTATTCCAGGAAGAAACCCTTTCATGTTTATTCAGTCTCTTACCTTCTTGTCAGAGAGCCCCGACACCGTGTCGATATACTGCTCCTGGATCATGAAGGCAGCCAGGTTGGCAGTGTAAGAGGCCAGGAAGATGACGGCGAAGAAGGCCCAGACCAGCACCATGATCTTACTGGTTGTTCCTTTGGGGTTCTCGATCGGGACCGAGTTGTTGAAGACGATGCCCCACAGCAGCCACACCGACTTCCCGATAGTGAACGTCGGACCGCCAGAAGCTGAAGGGAGCAGATGGAGGAGAGAGTGAGACGAGGTCGGTTTCAGGGTGCTCAAGAGAGTGATAGTCGCATTTAGATACAAAGACATTTAAAGGGATTAATAGACACACATGTATATATAAACATATGCTGCTATTAAGCTTTCGAAACAGGTGAACTGACCCTTTAAGTCTACACATTCCTGCCGACAGTAGATTGATTCTCACGTCACAAACTCGTTCCTACGCGTTCTGTCATCGGGCGCGACACATCCGCAGCTACGCGCTGGAAGTATTCCTGAGCGATCTCATGCCCTTCTGCAAACTTGCAAACAACGGAACAATTTCACAGCCGCCATCGCTCTCTGCCACCGCCGCTCATGTGCAGCGACGGAGGGTGCCACCGCCATCAATCACACTTCGATTAGCGCGGCGGCGAATGCTAATTGAAAGAGGAAAATGACCTTTCGGACCCGCAGACAAGGCAGAGCTGCATTCTGGGATTGATTAGCTCTGGTCGACGAACCCTGTTGAGGAACTCGGAACATTGCGGGACATGCAGATACGGCTGATTTTAAACTTTGTAGGGAGCAAATTTTAGTAAATTTCATGCAGTTTCTTGCTGTAATGTACCTAAGTTTATAGGAAGGTTTGCATGTTTACAAATTACAAATACAACCAAACTCATTCTTACTATTTTACAGTGGAAGATACAAACACTATGATTTGTCTGGGAGGAATCTGTGCCGTGCTGGCAGTTGTATCCTTCTGTTGTGATGATGTTGCAGGTTGTTATATACTCAGGAAGACGGGGAAGCAACGACTCACCTTTGGCGCTGACCAGACTCCGGTTGTAGCCGACCGGACTCAAGTACTCGAACACGAAGACGGTCACCGCCACCACGGTCAGGCACATCACAAACATCATGACCCACACGGCCGGGCTGTAGGGCTCTGGAGGAGGAGGAGGAGGGAGCACACACAAAGGATTAAAGGGAGTCTTTGTGCCGCTCCTGCTTGTAAACCTGTGATGGGGGGTCACCATGTGTGGGGGGACGATAGCAGGCAGGACAACACAACTGAGGAGAGAAATAAACTGTTGGGGATTTTCTGCTGCTTTTTGTTGTTGTTTGGGGTTTTGGAAAAAGGGATTTTAGGTGTGTGCGCAGCACATGAGGGGATTTGGTTGTAGGCTACAGTTATCAGCAGGATAAAAGCTTAATGGGAAGTTTTCCTGAAGTGTCTTCGGAGACAGAACTCATTTAAGTAGGCCATCCTGGGAGAACGTCGGGGAGGCAGCGGCAACGTGGATGCATGGAACTCTCCGGGATGCACCGACCGGTTTCGTCTAACAGAAAGTTGAAGAGACTTTAAGACGCAGTCGATGTGCTCACCAAGAAAGGCGGACGGGGAAACGGTCCCGTTGCTGCGGGCTACCATGACGCTGATGCCGGTCTCGACAAACGGCACGGAGAAGTCGATGATTTCTGAACGCTCCTCGTTGATCGTGAGGGAGCCAATGGCCATGTCAGCTCGTCTATACACAACCTGAGAGAAGGAAGACGGAGAAATATATCACGGCATGCAAAGTGAGGCACTGACAGCAGTCAACCCTCCTTCCTTTAGACACAAATGTGGATAATTTATCACAACAAAACCTGCTTCCTTGTGTCCAACCGACTGCAAACACATTGTGCGACTGACTAAGGCCTGACTCTGATAATGTCTGCAGAGATAACCAGGAATTTTGCAGCAAGGAATCTTTTTTTTTTTCCATTATAATGGAAATAGACACACACACACAAACACACTCGCTCTCCTGTGGAACACCTGTTCAGGGCGTTTCACTTTCACATGCAGCTGTGTTTGATGTGGCTCGCCGTTTGAGCGAAAGCGTGCTCGGGCTCCATAAGCGTATGCACGGCCTCACACCACTGACCTATTTAAAACTCATCAAAGAGACGCTGCCACGCGGGGCCGACGTCTGCTGAGATACTGTACTGTAGTACTCAGGGGGGGGTGCCACCACAAACATCTACCCGCTGTCCTGAGATATATCTCAGAGCTACTTGTACCACGGAATTTGATTGACATCTGTATTATCATTATTTTACAAATAAAGGAGGTAAGCTGAGGGAATGTTTCCATGCTGGTAAACAAACCTCGAATTTCACAAGATTTCTGTTACTTAAAAACAGTCACGCTTCAGTTTCATGACGCAAATTGCAGTCATGCGTCATCATTTTCTTTAGATTGTTCTGCAGCTTCCACGAGGGTTTGAAACTCCCAAAACGCTCCGTTTGGCTTCCTGTTAATGGGACTCATGACTTAAAGCTAATTTAAAGATTCAAACGCTCGTCTCTCTCTTGGTGCAGATACCGATGGGTCCTCTGCCAGCTGTTGTTGTTTGGTGAATATTTAAGTTTGTCTGCGTGCGGAGTTCTCACTGTAAGTACTTTAATCACTGTCTTGAAAGTGTTTGCTGCATGAATTAACATTCGACTTTGTGAGGAAGGATGATGTTTGTGGTGACGAATCCCGGAGAAAAAATGTTGACGTGCTCTTCCGGTTCTTCTCTCATAACGTCCTTTAAACTTAATTAGGACATGCAGTGGCCATAAGCCCCGTTTCCCATCCATGAATGAGCATTTATAGACACCTTACAGTAAAAATTGTCTGCAGGCTGAGCTACCCAACAAAGCAGCTCGGCTCACCGGCTGCTGCATTCAGAGATTTATTCTTTAAATAACTCAGCCTCAGTCTCACCTCTCCGATCATGCCGTTCCAAGTCCCGCGGACCAGCTTGCCGTGTTTTCCGTTGGTGACCAGGTAGAGGTCGTATGAGAACTTGATGGTGCGGGACAGCTTCTTCAGGATGTCTATGCAGAAGCCCTTGCAGCACAGTTTGGTGTAGGAATCGGAGTGGCCGGCGAGGCTGGGGAGGTAGAAGAGGGAAGGCTGAGTCAGGAGAACATGTGGAAACATCTTGTGATTGAAATCCCTCTCCGGCAGCTGCGGTAGTTGATGCCTCTGGTGACTAAAGCTGTTGTTTTACATTGTTCCGGAGAGCGGCTGCTAAATAGTCTCACGCTGACAGCGACCATTGAGTCTTTGGGAGACGTGAAGGCCAAGCGATCGCCGGTTCATTAACTAAAATCAATGTCTGTTTTTCAGAGGGACGAAGGAGACGCCTAAATATTGCAAACAACACACACACACACGCACGCTCGCTGTGCATGGTTGCGTGACAGTGATGGCCTCTAATCAAAGACCATTAAGGTGTGTATTACATGAGGGACACACACACTTCCTCACTGTGGCCTTGCTAGTTAATGGGGTGAAGAGGACGACAACAAATGGTGAAAAAGGAGGAAAATATAACGGGATTAAAAATAATGGAGAGTCAGAGCAGCCTGAACGGAGAGGAACTGTTCACCGATGTTGTCAGGTAAACCAGTTAGACATCGGAGGACGAATGTTAGTCAGTATTAGATGCAGGGGGAGTGAGAAAGATGAGATGGAGCTCGTTGTTTGATGACATGGGAGGAGTGTTGGTCCAGTCAGACGTAGGGTTGAAAATTTTATTGGGCTACGGTCTGATGCACAAACGTATGTGTTTGTGAGCAACTAATTGGGACAGCTGCAGGTGAGTCAGCATACTATCGAATAAAAAAAAAAAAAGTGCGCATGAATAAAAATGTCCAGAACAGATTGAATGTGAAGAAGAAGAAAAAAAAAAGTCAAGTGGGAAATTAACATTGAAGTTGATTATTTTCACTAGTGTGAGCTTGTTGGGTGTTGTTGAAAGGCTCGCTGCCTTCACGGGAGTCAATAGCTCGGATAAACGCAGCATTAATTAATTGCTGCAGGAGCCGGCCACCTGTCGTCATTATACACACTCCATTAATGCAGGCGCACTCAAAAATCGGGCCGTCTCTCTCTCCGTCCCACACACACACACACACACACACACACACTCACACACACACACACACGTAAACACGTAAACACCAACAGGCGCACGCACACATACGTTAAGGATCCTCTGAGAATAAACAGCAGTTGTGTTTGTGCCTCACAAAATGTCCAGAAACTAGTGCAGCGTAGAGGAGGAGGAGGAGGGTGGGGGGGTCGGACAGGAGACAGGAAACACACGGCGATCAACCAGATGAGGAATGTCAGAGCAGCAGCTTCAGGTTAGAGGGAAAGCAGGGCAAGAGCAGAGGACAGATGGAGGAGGAGGAGGAGGATGAGGAGGGCATTTGAAATTAACGCCGCCGCAATCATGTAGGAATGATGAAGAAAGCTGTGGGGAAATTAATCACCCTGCAGTTTGTTGTGTTACAGTACATTTGTCATCGTCAACAAATCTCTATTTCCTGTAACTTCTCTCCCCTCCAAGGCATCTTCACACTGATGTACTGCAGACGCCGGAGCTTTACACCCGAACGGGAATGTTGAGAGTCTGCTGAAGCGCTGTGATTTTGAAAAGTTGCATTTTAGTGTGGAATTCCTCCTTTTAATCAGAGTTGGTAAGGTAAGCTCCGTGTTGCCCAACAAAGAGTTTTAATCATGCAAAACATCTGTCTCCCGCTCTCAGACAGATGATTGCCTGTTTTATTTAGCAGCAGACTTCTCTGCCCTCTTTCTTTGTCTGGATTTTATAGTTTTGTGTTCGTATGTTTTCGTGTCAAATCCTGTTTTTCTTACTTCCTATTTTATTTTGTATATCGCTGCCTTGTGTCATTGTCCTGTGTTTTACTTCCTGCTATTGTTCGGTTTTCCCGCTCTTTCTCTTATCGTTGTCACCTGCGTCTCGTCTGTTGTCCGTCCTGCCTCGTCAGCCAATCAGCTCCCAGCCTGCCCTCGCGTTCTCTCACCTGAGTCTTGTTCCCTCATTTGTTCATTCAGTTTGTATTTATATTCCCAGTTTCTCCTCTGTGTTCTGTTTGTCTCACGTCTTCCTCTGTGAGTTCTGTGTCCTCCGTATGTTCCAGAGCAAGTTTGTCTTTAGTCAAGTTGTTCAGTACCTGCCAGTCTCCATTTGGGTCCACCTGCCCCCAACACACCCGACTGAGGGTCAGATTGTCCCACGCTTTGACAAACGTCCCTGATGTTGGACGGATACATCGGCAATCAATACCTCTCTATAATTAATGTGCCAGCCAATGTCAGCGCCGGAATCTGCATCGACTATTTATACACATGTGAAGACACGAGAACATTTATAGGCGGTTTTCTGTTAAGCTGCTGAAAAGATGATCCCTCTCATATAATAACACCGGCTTGACAGGTTTATATAGATCAAATTTACTGCCGCCCTCAACAGGTTGGCCAATATATTTATTCGATTTCTTTCCAAGCCCGAGATGAGAACATCGATATCACTCATGTCTGAATACGAAGTGCGACATGGCTCAGAGTGTCCGCCCAGTAAATTGATGGTTACTGCTCAGAACACTCGTCTGCAGGGACCTGAGCCCCGAATTGATCCTGATGAGCCAACAGGGGGCAAAAACATATCAGCAGAAAGTTGGAGTGTAAAGAAGAACAAATGCTAAATTGAAGGTCAAGCTTTTGTGTTGCTACACAATGTAGCGTCCCATTTTAGCTGGGTGAGGAGCTCCATGAAGCCGACCATGACTCGAGGCGCAGCTGCAGCTCCTTCCTGCAACAGGGACCTACAATCACTAACTCCTATTGTCTTCAAGTAGCTCTGAGACGTCTCCATGTTAAAGCTAGTAATAGATATTGAGTTAAGCTGTTGCTGTGTTGACCCGACGAGCTTGTTGAAGAGCTTCATATTGCTCCCGTTTTCTACTGCTGCACGTCATTACATCTATATCATAACAACTGCAACAGTCGAGAAAGCTGGTGGCTTGAATTGTATTAAATTATAATTATATTTACCTATAACAATTGTAAAATGTGTGTCTCCTCAACAAACAGCCTCCGCGATAAATATTCATGGCAGGACTTGTCTGCTGAATTCCGTCTGAATGTTGACATTGTGTATTCATGACGAGCGCCAGCAGCAGGTAGTTGAAGATAATAGCAGTTTAATGGCTGTTGTCTGCCAGACTGTGGTCTGTGTGTGACACCGGAGGTGTGTTTTTAAAGTGCTCAGACACTCAGTACACACAATTACTCTGTGTTTAATGAAGTGCGGAGGCATGCGGTGTCTATTAGGACAAAACTGGGGCACGGAAACCGAGGGAGGGAGGGAGGGAGGTAAAAGACATCTGTGTGTGGGATCACTGCAAATGTTTTGATACCAGAAGAAAAGAAGCCAGTAAATGTGAGAACAGGACGGTTCTACGTGGTTCTGGTTCTGTGTTTACCTCTCGGTGTAGTTGGACTGCCGCCTGCAGGGCACCGTGTTGCGGACGCATGTGCCGGTGCCCGGGTCCACGTTCTCCACCATGACGAAGGGATGCTCCTCCAGCGTGGCGACGGTCAAGTGACGGTCATCGGACACTTGCTCCAGGAAGTTTCCGTAACGAGGCCAGACAGGGTAGCGGACCTGAATGATCCCCCGGGCGTACGTTCCCACCTGAGGAGGGGAGACAGAAGAACTCAGCGATTGTAAAAGTTTTTGGAGTCTCGGTCGTGACCTCCTCTGACTCCCTGTTTCACCTGTCTTTCCCTGCTTTGCGAAGGAATTTTTATAAATGGAAATTAGCATGTGCTGACCCGGAGGAAGAGGATGAGAAGATGAAAGGAGAGCACAGTTCATTAATGCACACTGAGGAGCCTTTTAGAGACATTTTGGGAGGGAAGATGGATTAAAAAAAAAAAAGGCCAAACATCCAACAAACCAACTACCCATTAATAAGACATCCTCACGTGGGTCGCCCTGTATATGTGTACATTTCATTGATTGATTCTTCAATTAATTTAGTTCCTTGTACATCGTATTACAGAAATATTTGCATCAGTCGACAAAGACGCAGACAGTCACCGCAGCGGGGAAACTATCGGAAAAAAGAGAGAAGATTGATAGAAGGAACCGCCGCCGACTTCAACTGCTGTATAAAGTCACATCACACGGGGTGAAATCCCATCGACGTCGGCACCGAGCTCACAGGAACCATCTCTGTAGGACCGTTTGTCACATCAGCCCGACCTAATGAACCATAGTGAGCTCCGCCGGTGCTGACTTACTGTTCATGAAGCTCACTCCCCACCGGCTTTAATGACGCCTCTTCCTCATACCAACCCTCTGATTTGTTCTCGTGCTGCCTCGCTCACTCACGTCACGCATGGATGATTCAGAAATCTGCATGGCGGGACAGTATGAAGACGTATGAGACGCATTTGCTTCACCGCAGCGTCTCTGAGTGCAGCAGATACAGAAGTTGTGATGGTCTTCTATGTGATTCTTACATGTCTAATTGTCTCATCTGAAGCAGGAGCTTCAGGACCCTCCCGCCCAAAATGTTTCACGGTACCGTTCAGCGATGATGAGGAACATCATGTTAACAAGAGTGAGGCATTAGGTCGTGATGAGGAGGGAGGAAGGGTTCCATGATGGCTCTACAGTATCTCGTGTTTAAGGACTGTTCTGTCGTCGGCGGTGCCTGTGAACAACACGACCATACGAGCGCCGACACATCAGAAGTGTTGGCAGCACAAGTGAGACATCCACGCACGACCGACGTGCGAACTGCTTCTGCACGATTGCACGACCGTGGTGACACACACTTCACACGCACACGTACACACCAGCCAGGAGG
Source organism: Macroramphosus scolopax (assembly GCA_901007825.1). Lineage (NCBI taxonomy): Eukaryota > Metazoa > Chordata > Actinopteri > Syngnathiformes > Centriscidae > Macroramphosus > Macroramphosus scolopax. The sequence continues at coordinate 1,135 of CAAKHC010015761.1, read as the reverse complement.
TGACATTGATAAAGTAGGTTGGTCTTTCCAGGGCAGAAATAAATGAGTTCAACTGTAGCCGTGAGATTACGTTCAGGTCTCGCTGTTCACTTGCACTCGCGTGTGTGTTTTCATGCGAGTGTGCGCGAGAGAGAAAATGCTCGTGAAAAAAAGAGGCAACGTACGACTATGATGAAATAATCTGTATTCATCTGCATTGCACTTGTGATAACAGAGAGCAAGAGGCTGGACGGAGGTGGAGCACTGACGACCCGTCTGTGGCTGCAGCAAAACAATCTGTCTCCACCTCCAGGTAGCCGTATGTCTGCAGATATTATACTAATGTGTTGTCAGGAGATGCTAGCAGCAGGAGCTGATGACTTAGTGGGCACACCTCTGCTGCCACTACCTGTGCAGACACGGATCATGAATCTGGTTTATGCTTTATATTATTTGCAGCATCTGGTAGCATTGAATTGTTTGATGGTTGTTGCTAAACTGTCTGCAGGACACACATATCAATGCATTGGATCACATTGCAATTTGTCCGTCCCTGATTATCTCTGGCTCCACTGTGTCAGTGGCTTTCTGTCTGTGCCTCACAATGATGTGTTTCCTGGATATTTGTTAGACGCTTATTACTGTCTGCCTGTCCGTGTTGCTGTCCACTGACTCAGAATGTGAGGTCTCGTTGCTCCTGTGCTAACGGTGTCAGCGTCCAATACCTTGTCCCAGAGCCTCTCGCGGTCCAGAGCGATGATGACCATGGAAGGGCTGGAGAGGAAGCCTCGGCTGTTGAACGACAGGTCCCTCCGTTCCCAGGTCACATTCAGCATGTGCCTGCAACCCACACAAAGTCATTAGGTGGTAAACTTACGGAGGGAAAGGATATAGTATCCAATCAAGAAAGTTTCTGCAACACATGAGAATTAGCATATTCATTTATAGACACACACACACACACAATGATCACCTTCTAATTAAACCTAAAGCTCCCCTAGGACAGTTTAATCTAATGTGGGGGACTGGAAGTGGCTCATTAGGGGATGATGAGCGTTGATTGTAGGGGGCAGGGTGTTCCTGCAAAGAGATTTCACTCGTCCTTTATAAGGTGTACATCCAGGACTAATGTGCATTTTAGACCACACGTGAATTG
>CAAKHC010015760.1:0-11431 GCA_901007825.1 Macroramphosus scolopax | reverse complement strand
CACCATGGTGATTTGGAACGTACCTATAAACCTTCCAAGGAGGTTTCTCTGTTTTTTCCTGTTAAGTTTGCTAATACGACAGGAAGACTGAGAAGCTGAGACATTTACACACAAAGTAATGTTTCTTCATTCATCGCTAGATGATGAATGATTGTTTGAGTATTTGGAAAGGGGGTGTAGCTCAGTGGTAGAGCACTTGACTGCCAGAGCGTTTGACTGCAGATCAAGAGGTCCCCAGTTCAATTCTGGGTGCCCCCTAAAATCAGACAGACATTATCATCCTGAGTGGACATCCAACATATATATTTTTAAAAAAAAATTGAAGGGTTTGATTAGCCGAGCTAGCTTCCTCCGCCTCCGGTGTCTCAGTCTGATCTCAGCCAACAACCCTCCTAACACAGCTAAACATCACTATACGTTACTCGAAGGAGCAGTCATAGTAGTAGAAGTTAAATTAGTGTTCTACCAACTTAACACAGTTGTGCCACGGAGCTTTTTCTCCACACGTCCTCCTCTCTAACCTGCTTCCGGTTCCAATCACGTCCTGAGAACACCTGACCTTCACCTGAACTCTCATTGGTTAATCAAATAAACCAAAATGCAAATCGGTTACAAATGAATTTCAACCATAAGGAATATAAGGTTTTGGAAAACAAAATACATCTTACATTTAATATGTCAAAACAAGAACTTAATAAATGAGATTCTATTAATTCCTATTTATAATATTAATATATTCCTATTTATTAATTCTATTTATACTATTAATATAGTTTTAACTTGCCATAGGGCTGCACATGTAATTGTAATTTCTGTAATGCAATAATTTACCAAACAGATATGCCAATGAATATTTCATGTATCTGTGATTATACTTAAACAAATGCTGGGTCATTCTTCAGCTGGGCTCGACTCACGACTCACTCGGGAGCAAAGAGTTCAAATCGTTGCTGCAAAGGCAGAGATGTCGTCTCTAGTATACATTTAAAATGTCAGAACACTGGATCCATGATGCAATTTCAGGCCGACATTTTTTTTCCATCACAGAGGACATTCAGAATTCTTCCTCCAGCATCGTCAGAATAAACACATTCTTCACAAAAGACACTGGGACAGGACGGCATTTCTCTCTTTTATTAGATTATAATCCGCAGAACTTGAAATATTAAATTGCTTTTAACTTAGTTAATAATTAAAATACATAAAAACGAGAGCCAGAACTGAAGAACCCTGCAGAACAAAAAATGAAAATAAATATAAAAGGAGAATTATACACCCAATCCTCGTCCATACTGAGGCTGTCTGACAGAACCCGCTTGCAATTCTTTGTACAGTAAAGTCCAAGCAGACGGTGGATTTTCTAAATTGTGTAATACAATTTTTTTCAAACAAATTTTGCTCTGATAATCTTTTGAAAAAGCAAATTTCAAAAAGGGACGTGAAAAAAAAAAAAGGAGGAGATTTTTTTAATTTGCCACACAGCAGAGCAGCTCGGCGCCAGCATGGTCACCCCTCCCTCTGTCTCCACCTCTCCTTCTCTGGGCCTGCAGACATTACATCATGTCTTTGTCCTTCCGTGCTGCTGGAGCGGGTGCGGGGTCGGCGGTCTGCCGTGCTGAGCACCAGTAACCAGCTCTGATCCAGCCACCAGTCCGTCTCAGAGTCTGTCCTCTGATCAGATTAAATATCTAATATACACTCTTCATATTCTCTTCTCGGTCCCCTGTCGGTGGCGTTCTCTTAATCTTTGCTGCCCTCTAGAGGTCAGGTCCGGGACATGATTGTTAGGGGTACACCAGGTGATTATTATACTGAGGTTATACATGATCAACGTTTGTGAAACATCTGGGAGGATGAAAAGACAGTGAACTTCTCTCTGGCAGCAGTGACATATTCTCTCAGGTCCTGAGTAGGAAGCGATTTAATCATCCCCCACATAAACAACCCAAACTGGGACCGGCAGGCAGTACCGGCGTCGTCTCCTGGCCGGTGTGGTGGCCACGTGCCCACACGCTGCGTCTCGGAGAAGAGGAGGACGAGCCTGCAGGTCGGCAGAGACGCCTCCTCTCCACACATGCACAACACTGTACAAGAGTTGGTAGAAGCAAAGCAGAGCCCCCTTCCTGCACTGTATGTAGGCTGGAGGAGAGAGGGAAGGTGAAGGGCCGCCCGACACGCCCCCCCCCACACCCCCCACCCCACCAAAAAACAAAACTGAATGAAACAAAAATAAAAGTGAAATAAAACCAAAAATAAAACGCACATCATTTTTGTTCCTAGTTTAAATTGCAGAGAAGATGGGAGGGATTTGCCCCTGGGAGGAACGCTCACGCCAATTCCTGCTGGCGCGACAAACCCCTCCCCGCCACCCCAAACTTCCCCCCACCCACCCCAAAGACCCCTCCCCCCTTCCTTCCGGCTGGTTGGTTGGTGTCATAGCGAAACACAAGGGTAGTGGAAGGTCTCTAAGTCCTGCTGGCACCAAGGAAGGGGGCCAGGCCGTCTTTCCTTCTCTCCTCTATCTTATCTTCTATCACCCCCGGGGCTGGTGTCTCACTGCTACCCCTGCTCATCTCTCAGTCACATGGTTTTGTGAAGAAGGGGAGGGTGCTGAGGCTGGGGCAGAGGAGGCCGGCGTGGCCGCGGGGGGCGGGGCGGGGGTGCAGAGGATTTCGGACAGGTCGTCCATGATACAGGTATCCTTGGGTTCGACCAGGTTGAATTCCCTTACAAAAACGATGAAATGTGCATACAGAGTGTTCAAGTGGCCCTGCAGGTCCAGAGCCACCGTCTCTTTAAAGTGCGCCCAGTAGAGGTGAGCCAGCACGTGGAACAGGTACCGGCAGATCTTCTTAACCAAAGACTCAAAGGTGTTGGGAAATTCTTTGCCTGTAGGGAGAAATAAGGAAACATAAATAAGCTCTAGTGAGTATTTACAGCAGCAGGATGATGTCTGAGGGACGAGTCATTCGTAAAAGTGGAGGTTTGATCTCTTACATCAAATAATAGCGCTGATTTTCACATTCCACTCGTTACCAGCAGAGGGCAGCAGAGCATCACTCATACCTACTGGACTGTAGCGCGTCACTGGGGGACACTCACCGTATTTTGTAGGAAAGATTTCCTCATCTGTGACCAGTTTCTGACAAAGACTCATGACGAAGTCGACGTATTGCGGAGCGGTGCACTTCGTCTTCTTCCCCTTCTCGTCATACCAGTAGTATATTCTAGAGACACACAGGGAAACAAAACATCGTTACACGGCCAACATTTTTGCATCACAACATTGTCAGACAGCGAGGAGGAAACGACTCTGTCAATGAGCTCTTAATGAATTCTAATGGCTCGCGGCTGACGTGGGAGCAGCTGCGACACCAGGAGCGCTTCCTGGAAGGTTAACGGTGGAATTCTTCAATCGATTAGACGGAGAAAACACATATTGGTGACCTTAAGAGCCAATAAACTCTCTTACTTCCTTATTCATGGAAAACCTATTGCCCGGTGACGTCTCACTTTTTGACTGACAGGATCAGATTGAACATCCGGTCTGTAACACACCATCACTCCGGTCTCACACTGACAGATTCTCTTCGTGGTGTCGGGTTCGTACGTTCTCAATCCAGTGAACTTGGTGATCCTTTGTGCCAAAGAGCTTTAATTTCCTGCTGTCACGAGAGTTACCGGGACATGATTAACCCTTTTCTCTCCGGTCCTGCTGCTGTGAGTCAAACAGCAGGTCGGACGTACAGACGGGTGAGCAGCAGGCTGCTATTAGCCATCCAGAGGAATGTACATCCACATTACAGGAGGGGACCGGCTGACCACATGGCCAGACTCTTACAACACACTTACTCACACTGGATTATAGTGTGATGTCGTGTGACTGTGTGGGAGAGACGCTGACTAAACTACAAACATGTCTTCCCCACCCAGACATGACGTAACTACGCCCATCCACTGTATGAGGTACAGCACCGTCACACAGGGTGGTGGACTGACTGCTCCCTCGGATTTCATTGACTAGGAATCCTTTGATCAGTATTAGGAATACTTGTTTATGTACTTATTTTCATTTTCTTTGCAGTGGGAGGATCTAGGTGACTCTGGGATATCAGTTTGTGGAACTTGTTATATATTAGAACATCGTTATCAGATGTTCCCTCACCAAGGAGATCGTGTTTTCAGAGTTGGCCAATTTAAATCAAATTTAAGAGGACTTGGAGGACCGATGAAGAACCCATTCAACTTTGGGTCAGAATGGTTCAACAAAGCGAGTAGACCCTGACAGACGTCAGTGCTTTCCCAGCAGCCTCCAGGGTTCACACGGCCGACTGTCTGTCTGTAAAGCAGGAAACTCAAAAAGGAAGATGATATGATCCACACTCACATTGTTTTCTTTTATCCTTGACAGACTAAAGTTCAAGTGTTTCCAGACCGATTAGATGTTTGCTAATAACAACTAGAAGATAAGAGATTTACTTTACAAGTTTGACTGTTTCTTTAGGTTCCAGACTGGAAGTGGCTGTCTGGAGCCAAAGTTAATGTGTAGCTGGCTACACACACACACACACACACACACACACACACACACACTCACACACACACACACACACAATGGGTCTAAATAGCTACCAAATGGTTCCGTTGCCTCATAGTTCATGGAAACATTTTCTTCCAAAAATAGCGTTGAGCTCTGCCTTTGGGCAGCGTCACTGACGCTGCAGTGACTGCGGCTCAGTCGGTTCTAACCACAGACGGGGGCGAGGGGCTGAACGGGGGCTGAACGGGGGCTGAACGGGGGCTGAACGGGGGCTGAACGGGGGCTGCTGGGCAGCGGAGGGAAGTACAATCATAGACGGTGGGCTCAGTTTGTCAGCGTACATCTTACGAGGCGTCTCCTCTGTCCAACGTATGAATCCTTTATATATCGTGGAGATAAACGTCTCTTGTTGATGGGCTCACTGGTTCATCTACTTTCCAAAGCTCCAGTGTGAACAAACGTGTTTCTCTCCACACACGTCGGGTGTTGGTTAGCAGCAGTAACTTCAGGTGACAGCAGTGGAAAAATCCACTGTTGACGGAGTTTGAATGGTGAATCATCACAGTGAACGACTCACATACGCGTCTGCCCCCGACTGTGCTGTCTGTCATTGTCACCGTGTGCAGTGTGTTTAGAGTGTTGAGAGCTCTGCAGGGAGAGTTGTTGTTTTTAAAAGTGTGGGTCGTCTGGTTTTTCCAGCCGTCAGTACACACAGGGGGAATGAAGGCCTCTTTCTTAAGACAAGGAATCACACAGAGAGACGGCAACCCGCCCTGACAGGGCGAACTGGTTAGATAAATACTTATGGTTACTCAACCCCCCCCCTCTGCTAACATGGCATGAATAGGCCTCCATGTTATGATTACGTCTAACAAACCTTAACTCCTGCAGAGGTATGCACCGCTTTACTGCAAACAGTAGCAATTAACCACCGTTGGACAGAGCTGCAGCCTCGGCCTGCTGCATTCCTCTGGAAACATCCGACGGTTTATTACAGATTCTGTCTGGTGACTTTAAAGTGACGTGATCCTGCAGCCTGGTGCTTCACCACTGAGGAGCTGCGGTAGCGGTTTGATCACAGCACTTCGTCTGAGGAGTGTGTGATGACATGACCGGGCTTCAGATACCAGCAGCAGTCACAGGAAGGACCACAGGGCACTGAAGGTACGACAGGTCCGCCGACGGAACGAAGACAGGCCGAAGATTTGCAATGAATAAACCCAGAGGTAACTCACGTGTTGCATGCTGTCATGGCTTGACAGGTGTCCCCGGTGCAGAACTCTGAGATGGTGCTGTACTGCAGGTTGATAAGATTGAAGAATGTTGTCGCTGGAACGGAGATAAGAACAGAGGTCACAGCGTGTTATTCAGGCAGCGTCATCGGCTACACGGTTTATTTTTTCAATGATGACAAACACTGCCGGGACGTGAAAGAGGCATATTTGGATCACGTCATTTCCCCTGTAATTGAGGAGGACACGCCTGCTGATGTCTGTCTGTACGTGTGTCACAGTCACATGAACACACCGATCCATCCAGTCACCACATCCTTCAACACTAAAGAAACTGGTGGCTGAAACAGGTATTTCTGCTGCGAGGGGACCAAGGCCACGAAACTCGAGGTTAAAGAATAATCAGTGTGAAGAAGTTCAAAACAATAACACTGGAAAGTTTATTTACAGCAATGTTAAAGTAGGTTTTTAGCTTGGACATGAACGAGTCAGCAGTTTATGGGGATGACATGAGGTGGAAACCATTATAGAGTTTACAGAAATAATTATTTCCTACATGGACCAAAAGGTCCAAACCTTTGCTTCCTCACCGTCTCCACACTACTGCAGGTACTGATGGTTCGTCCTCGTGGGTAAAACTAGAACCAGGTATTGATTTTCTTAAAACGCTTATCTAAACGTCACTCAGCTTCCTAGTTGGACTTCAAGCTCAAACATGAAACCAGTGTTGGAAACGAGTCCAAACAAGCCGTCTGACGTAACGTTGAATTCCCCACAAACACATACCGACATGTGAGAACACGTCCGTCTGTTTTATCAGCCTTAAGAATGTTTTGGTTTTTCCCTCCTTCTACCTCGCGAACGTCTGGCCGGTTCGAAATACGAAACAAAACCAAAGTCAGGCAGACGAGATGAAGATCTGCGTCCGATCGACCGAGCGGCCGCGTCACGGCGAGTTTACAGAGCTCAACAGATGACGTTCATCATGGCAGCTATAACTTTGAGCCAGAGGTGGAACGCTGCTCCGGTGTTTAAAGAAGAGGACGAGTGGTGTTACTGGATGACGCGCTGCGCCTGGAAGATGTTAAAGGTTTGGCTTTGTCACCGCTCCAGCTACACTGGAACATCATTTCCTGATGACAAGCGCATACCGACACGGAACAACAACTCCGAACCCCCGAGGATGTTTTTAACATAAATATAAGCTTGACAAAGGAATCTGTGTCAAAAACGGGCCAACAGGCTCTTTGAACATCATAACAAAGGCTGGAAGGACGTTTACTGTCAACAAGCTATTGAAGTCGGTTGTCACCAACTGTCCTGGTATTGTTTGTCCTCTGGTCTCCATTTATATCTCCCATATTCGGCCTCATCACTCACTGTTGCTGGCCAGCCATTCGTTGAGGTCGATCTCTCTGGGCAGCACCACCAGCTCCTTGAGGTCGAAATCCACCACACGGATCTTTGTGAACTCGGGCTCCACGTACTGCTTCTTCTCTTCTGCCGGAGGCTTCTTTCCATTTGGCTTCGTCTTTGACTTCCTGTAAGGCAGAGCAGAGGGGGAACAGGTCAGGGAGATTCAGGGTGATACGAATCAGAAAGATAGCTGGGAAGCTTCGATGGGAGATTTCAAAAAGGAATCGGACAAACTGCGGATTAATCAGGAGCCGTAAATAAGGGAAGCAATGTGAGGTATTCGTTGGACTGCAAGCTTAGACAGTTTCCAGACATCCCTGTCAGGCCGAAGCAGAAACATACAGGATCCCATCAGATTAAGAGGAGCCAGCAAACACAGAGCTAATACTGAATACAAATCAGTGCAAACAACTTGATGTAAACAGACATGAAGAGATTATCTCATGTTTCTGAAGCACCGAGTCTCTGCAGACATCAGACATGGAGGCTGAGCTGAGACATCAGAACAGGACCTGGATCTCTCAACTCTTTATATTAACAGCACTTGATTCACACCAACCTACAGAGACTAAACAAAGCGCTCTCTGTTGCTGTGTCTGACCTTTAACTCTGACCTCTGACACAATGTTGGTCCTCCAGCCTCCCACGCAGCCCGCCGTCCCCAGCGCCTTGTACTTCCACTGCTAGTTATAGCACGGGGATGTCATATCACACCCTTCCTGCACTTCCAGGGCTGTAACCTCTCCTCCTGCAGCCCTCTCCCCGCTCCGCATCGGTACAGGCTGTACGATCTGGAGTCAGAGGTCGAGAGGCTCGAGACATGAGTGAGACAAATGAACGGAAGCGGAGTCGTCCGGGACGGTCGCCAAAAATTACAGAAGATTGTCATCAGCTGCTCAACGATTTCCTCCTCCTGGAGTGTAAAAGTCACGGCTTCCTACTGACGTATGAATTATTGGACAATAATGCACTTAAACTGGGGCCAATATTATTCTGTTCAAAGTGTTTCCTCATCATGTGACGACTCCCTTCCTGTTCCCAAACTCTCCACCAGCTGATATCCATGGGAACTAATAAACACTTGCAAAACATGACAGGACCGGGGAGTATGAGCCCCCCCTCCCCCCCAGCCCAAAGCCCTTGTGCAGCTTAATTCCTCTCACCAGGAAGCGTTGCCCTGTGTTCCACCTCAGCAAACAAGGGAAGGCGTGTCAACATGTGGATGCATACAGAGGCTGCAACCCTTTACTTAGTAAACGTTTAAGGACCACCAGGATCACCGTGTCACCGACACACAACACTGATCTGGTTCCTGTTTGTCAGGTAAAGTATTCAAATCCTCCTATTGAGGCCTCATTTAAAAAACACAGTAACACTGCCGGCTGATCATTAATGCCTGAAACACTTTCTGTTTCAGCTCCTCTGCTGCTCTGCTCATCCTCTCCGTTTCTCCTCGGTCGGCAGTTCTTGCCCTTCCTCCCTCCTCACCTGTCCAAACAGCCCTTTGTTCAGTCGGACGCCTCAGGCAGCCTCCCTTCATCCATCAGTCACTGACTTCCAATGATCCTCCCTCAAAAAACATTTTTAATTACCCTTTAAACTGTTCTATAATTTCCCAGTTATCTTTCTGCTTCCTCCCCCCCCACCAGAAAAGAAAAGGTAACAAGTCAGGATTCATGTGGTCCGTGTGGTTTCTTTGAGCTCCGTGTTCCATCATGTGAAAGAGCTTTGCTGGAGGAAGGGGTTTCATCCTCAGATACTGTCAGCTCTCAGACCGTTCAAAGGCTTCGCTAAGCCCCTCCGTAAAGTGTTCGGCTCCTGTGAAAGGTTCACGTCGGTTCTTCTGCCCCCACCCTCCTTTTTCCTTCTGAAAACAGTCCGTTTCACTGAGCTATTTCCTGCCTCTCTCCCCCTGTAATTTCATCATTTTCCATGCAGACGCCTCCACCTCTTTTCAGCGAACATTGGTGTGGTGAGGGGAGGTGAAGTTCTGGAGCCGTTAGTTTATTTTAGGATAAATAAAACTTTCTGAGAGCCAGAATTCCTCCCCTCATATGTACAAAGGCCGTCTTCACTCCACACACAGCTTTGTCTGTTCTTGGTGAAGTTCTCCCAGGCAAGTCTTTGCCATAAAAGGCAGCAGATGCCTCTTTCGTCTCACCAGATCAGGAGTGGAGGGGTCTCGGCCCGAGTCTCCGGGCTGGGAGGGGACGGCCACAGCCTGGCCGGCACCGACAGGAACCGTCCTCGGAGCCGGCTCGCGGGCCAGAGAACACTTCTGTGCATCTGCTTCAAGCAAAGGTGGAGGACGAGAATGAAGACAGACGTGCTCGTGTTCATCAACAGTGAGGAAACAGAGTTGTATAGTCGGGTGACAGGGAGGTCGTCGCTGCACAGCGACTCAAATGACAGCTGTTCAACTCCATCTGTTAGCCACTATCTTACTCTCACTTTTCCCAGCAACTCTTCCTCCCCCACTACCTTTCCTCACACACACCACCACTGGTAACCAGCTTACACGCTCCGTCGTGCACACACACCTGTGCCATCGCATGCACACAATCAATCAATCAAGCACACAACTCGTGCTGCAGCCCCCCCCTCGCCCTTTTCAAGACCAACTCAGTTGGTCACAACAGCTGCGTCACAGGAGACCTCGAGAAAAGTAAAGAAGAAGCGAGTCCCGTCTGGTCTGAGGGAGTGTTGGAGCAAGTCCTTGTGTGCACTCGTACCGCTCTATTGTGTCCAACGTACGTGTCTTTGTCTTTAAAGGACAGCGGCCATTGGACAGGTGAACCACAAGCATGTCTGATTACCAGAAGTTGGTTCCAATTAATCCCCGAATCACTCAGGACCACATCACTGAACTATGCTGGTGAATTAACTCAAAGGTAAACAAGAAGAGCTGCTCTAAGTTCAAAAGTTACACTTGTCTAATCATCGACTGTTATACAGTAATATTTAGTGGAAGGCAACTCCACTGTCAATGATAAGGATGATTAGATAATGGGCACAACAGACGTGTGGTCTTTGGGAATCGCACACACGTGAGAGGTTAGAGGAAGTATCAATCAACGGCCAGGAGATAGTGGCTCCCTCTGCTGTGAAGTCTTTATGGGTTTATTGAGACTCAGGAGGACCGTAATAAAACTTCAATAGCAACAGGATATCAATCAAATCCTCGAGGATAAAACACGAGCAGAGTGAATGAACTCTGTCAGTTTGTAAGAGGAGCATCTTCAGTCAGGAGGATCAACTTCTTCAGTCTGGGATCTATTTCAGGATTCAAATTGAAAAGACTAAATGGTTCTCTTCCCCCGAAAAAACCACAGGAAGAGGAGAGCGAGCAGTCTGCGCATGCCAGAGCGAAACCACAGCAGCCATTACGGAGCTAAAAGGAGACGAGAGTAAAGAATGGACTAAACCAGAGGTTCAGCGTAGCGGCGCTAAAATCTTAAAGCTGTTGCTGAAGTTCCTGCGGAGACTTCGGTGAAGCGTCTCTGCACTTCAGTCGTCAGTTGAGGTTCTGGAGTCCAGAGATAAGGAACACAATCAAAGAAGACACAGCTGCCACTGCTTAATCAGTAGCATCACCAGGGGCGTCAGCAGCACTGTAAATCAGTAAAGGAGAATTGTAGCCGCGGTGCAGGTCTGAACATGTGTGGAGACACTCACAGCTCTAATTGTACTGCCCATCCTATCCCAGCACAGCTCCGGATTACTCCTCTTCTTCTTGTCATTCTGAGCTAAATCCCATTCAGGGGCTCTCAGGCCTGCAGAGACTGTGAGGACCCCCCGCCACTTCTATAATGGAGCCTCATCAACATCACAACACACACGTGTGGCAGGAAAGGGGCGGGGAGCTACGGTGAGGTACGAATGGGAAGCGCATGGCTATTGTTGGGAGTCTTGTTCGAAGAAGTTGACCTCCGACATTGATTAATTGATCTGACAACTGATCAGACTGAGGAGCTCAGTTAGATTTATTTACACTGTTCAAAAGAAAAATGTGTGTGTGTGTGTGTGTGTGTGGGGGGGGGGGCATCAATGCCAGATTCAATCAGCCTATGTGAGCAATAAACTGAGTGTTACGATACTATTCACTCATTATTCTCACACTCAGGGAAAAGTAACAGCCACTATAGCAATCTAGAATTCACATCTGCTTCTGCACTGAGGACATTCAAGCATTCACTTGGAGTAACAAGGTTAAACGTGGAGCTATAAACAGGTCTAAAGGCCC
>CAAKHC010015757.1:0-11668 GCA_901007825.1 Macroramphosus scolopax | reverse complement strand
GAAAAGAAGCAACAGAATGTCTTTCTAACGCCGGCTGCCGTGTGGACTGAATGTTAAGCTCCGCCTCCCTCAACGCAGCAGGGGCGTGTCTCCCTCTGGCACGGCAGCAGGCGACAAGCGACCTCCACCAACACAAATGTAAAACAAATGCTTCTTCTTTCTGTATTAAACACATGTGACCCCGACTTTAAACAGGTCGTCCAAGCTGCTCTCCTTCAGCAACTGTGGTGACAATCGGCTTCGGCAGGTTTTCCAGAACACTGCTGACACACAAACCGACTCCAGCGATACATCAGCTCCTTCTTTCCTTTCCTACAAAGATAACTGACTCCTCTACCCTGCAAACAGCGTGTTGACCTAACGGATGTTTATCTAAACAAATATAATTGAAAGTATCATAATCATCTGTAGTTAAATTAAGGCAGTCCAGTCATAGTGGAAGAGAAGGAAATAGAGCAAAGACTGCGTTCATCAAAGGGTGTTTACTACTAAAAAGATATAACGGAATGACTGTCGCGCTCCACTTATGCATGCACATTTTGATATTTAGCTTATTGAACCCCCACACAACCACCAAACATCAACACAAGCACAAACACAGTGGAGTCACACTGCGCTGTCAATCATTTATGGCACCACCGAGGCATTTAGCGTACACGCTTCCTCCACCTCATGCTCGCGCTTGTCTGTCACTCTCGCTGGCTTTGCACTGCTGCAATCCCTCTCACTCACACACACACACACACATGCACACATGCACGCACACACTCACGCATTTAGGGTCAGGATGAGACAAGTAAGGTCAGATGAGTCAGACTATCTCTGTTATGGAGGTGTAGAGCTGCGATAGGGGAGGAAGACTTTCACCGCTGCACATTTTATGAACACAGAAACTCGTGTTGCTTTTTCAAAATCACAATGCCATTTTTTTTTTTTTTATTCCTTTTCCCCCGTGCGGAGCCTCGTATCAGGTATCTGATCATGTTACAGGCTGAAAGGGGGGGGGAGGAAGAGGAGGAGGAGGGTCAAAGATGAACATCAGATGCAGCAGAAATTAGTTGCTGAATGTTCCAGATCTTAGCGGAGTCCGTCTATCTGTCCGCGGAGGGTTTGACGGGACGAGTGGCACACGACTGGCCTTGTGTGGCGGCTTACTCCACAAGGAGCAGGATAAGCCGATAAGAGGACAGGGAGATACGGGCGATAGCTTGTTTGGCACAAGGCCACGGCAGCCTCCTGACCCATTCTTCGACAGGAAGAGCCGGCAGCCCTGCCTGCAGCCGGCTCAACCACAATGACGATTGGCTTATGGCTCAGGAGTTACTATTTACACACACACACACACATACACACACACACACACACACACAAGTAGGTGTTACCGTCTTACCCCAACCTTAATCATCACAAGTGAATGGCTGACCCGCACCCTAAACACGAGCCATTAAAGTTTGTCGGGGTCAACATAGCATGTGACAGGTGCAGTACCAGTGCAGTAAAGCAAGGCCACACACACACACACACACACACCAAACACACACACACACACACACACCTAGAGAGTAATCCTGAGTCATGCATTTGTAAATGTGCACACTCACGACAGACAAACGGATGAAAATAGTGCAGCAGAACTAAAACAAACACAACACGAGAACATCCCTCCGGAAGCCGATTGTTTGAAAGCGATTAGGCTCCACTACGTTGTGAGTGACAGGTAGACGGAGCAGGACGTCGTGAGTGATGCAGACTCGGAGGATGAAGCTTGTAATGTATAGCTGGGTTAATCCCTGTGAATCCTGACTGGTACAGCCTAAGGCGGGCTTAGTATAGTTCTCGGGAGGAAATCCCCCCCGTGTAGTGGTACAGGCCGTTAGCCCCTTGGGTATAAATAGGGCAGCTATGACTCCTTAAGCTGGCTTTTACGCAGTATCAGTTAAAAATATGACTTAACTAATTACACGCAGGTCAGCCAGTCAGCAGAAGCACAATATAAAAAAAAAAAAATAGAAATTCCTCCAGCTCATTGTCGACTTCCTCCGACTACGGCAGACGACGGCTGGTGTTTCTCGGCTCCCTATAAATACACACAGACGTGTACTTGCGCGCACAAAGTGTGCTTGCAGAGGTCAGCAGAACAAGCGGAACAGTTACCAGGTATTCTGCAAAAAAACCTTGTGGCTGACATTTTCTAAAGTGGGTGTTATGTTGTTGTCATTCATTGACATTTAAATGTCTGCCGATGGGAGTTTCACTCTTGCACTTTTCCACTGTCGGTGTCTGATAATATGCCTCCTCCAACTGCACCGGCTATATTTTCAACCGCAAGACACAGATCGCTTTGGGTTTGCATCACAGGCGTCCTTATGCATCAGAAAGACGTAAGAAAGCATGAAAGAATACGCCGCTATGACTGTAACGCTGATGTCACGTACGTTAGATGTTCAGTGATGCCACGTCTTTTTCTAAATTAGTATCATCGGTATCAGTTTTATTGCCCCATAGGTAGCAGTCCCACTTAGCTCAACCAAGAGCCCTTGATGTGAGCGGTGCTCTCACGCTATGAGATCAGTAGCTCACAGGGCGGGCGGAAGGTAACGGAGAGGGGAAAGGAAGAAACAGAGACACTCGCGGTGTGCGATGGGGTAGAAACAGCTTGGATGAGGGAGGACGAGCGAGTGTGTGAAAGCAGGAAGGAAGATTTGTTGTCTTTGGCACCGTCCCTCGGAAGCTGCCAGTCAAACTGTCGGTCCTACGATTTAGCAGCAAAATGTCAGCGAGCTGTAGGCGCACAAAGTGATGACATCTCCGTGGAGAGACCATGGCCAGGTCTCCCATTGGTAGCTCAAGTGCCATTCATTTTCAGAGAGACTGTCTAGACTCTCTCGCAGCTACTGTCTGGAGCACCTTTATAACTGCTGCTATTCATCGGCTCGTGTTATAAGAAAGGCAGCTGAGAATTATGTTAAAAGGGGGAGTGAGTGGCTGAGCGATTTGATTTAAAGCAGGATGAAAGAAGAAATCGATCAAACGGGAAAGCATTGAAACTTTCATCGACGTTACGGACTCGAAGATGTCTTAGATGTTACACTTTCTTGCGGCGATACCGAGAACCGATAACGCGTGTGCACCTTGGGTCCGTCTGCACAAGGGAGCGGATTTACTGAGGCAGAAAGGCCTGGCTGGAATCCGAAGGTGTGAGTGGTGGGTGGCAGGTGAAAGGTCGTCGACCTCTATTGTAGATGAAGTGCGGAGGAGGAGGAGGAGGAGGAGGAGGAGAACATACTGACTGATCACACACAACACAAGGGTGAGCGAGTCAAGGCCGGAGAAAAGGATCTTTACAAATACAGCAGGCAGAAGCAAAAGACAGACAGACTGCATTCACAGCTGCGCGTGTCTCCGTTCGCACGCACACACACTCGCACGGACGCGCTTCACACGTCCGTGGATCTGAGTGCAACCGCACCACGGTGGGATATAACTACCTGCACCTTCGTCCGAGGGGACACGCCGGCCGACAGGTGTGTCTGTCACCCTAAAGTAGTCTGGCACGGTGTCAACGGTATTCAAACACCTGTTTCTGTTTGGGACTATTCATCACGCTCTCGGCTCCTTTCGGCTGAGGTCCCCAGACGGCTCTCATCCCCTCCCGACAGCGGGAGCGCTAACAGTTGTGAACGTCGCTCGGTCGGTCGGATTCACGTAGTTTTCCTCTTATGTCTTTAAAATTCCGATAACATGCTCCTCTTGCCTTTAGGTACGACCAGTGGCAACGATTATCCGTCACGTACCCTGTGACGAACCGCCGAGGGGTTCCCTCTGCGCCTTCTCCGAGCACCACGGGGAGCAGATGGTGTAAAAAAAATGGGGTTTATGCAGCCTAAAATAACTGATAAAAAGCTGCACCCACAGTGAGTAAAGGCAGGAAGTTCCTCAGAACATCACCAAGGCGTGCACGGATTAATTTGATCATGCAAATGCTTTGTGTGTGTGTGTGTATGAATGCACACTTCCCTCTCTAAGTTTTCCCTCTATCTTTTTTCACTTTCAGCCACCCCTCCCCTCCCCTCCCCCCAACCCATCCACTCCGACTTTCCCTCTCACTCATCAGCCGGGCTGTTTGAGTGCACACACTCGACGTGGGTGAGAGTGCCAGAGTAGAGTATACGACTGTCAACACAAGGTGCAGGAGTGTGTGTGTCTGCCTGTCTGTGTGGTAGGTAGGTGGAGAGGCACAGCAGGGCGTGAAGGAGCCCTGTGATAATGACAGGCCATGCATTATATAACATACAGATTGCATAAGGAAGCGGATTATTTTAGGTCCAGATATTGACGATGTGTATAAGTGTTTTTCCTCATGTGGGTGTGCAGCGCTACACGCGCCTCTAAGTGCATACAAATATTCAGAAAACGGGCTCATTTTTGTGGTTTTTTTTCTTTTTTCGAAGGAGTGTGTGGGCGTAAGTAAACTAAAGTGAATTATGGTGTTTTTTAAGGTGGGGGCATGAATGTTTTCAGATTTCTCTCGGAGCTATCTGCATATCAAAACAAGTATGTGGGAATGTTGGCACATTTGTGTACAGTGCACATAAGGGGTGTCTTTATAGCGAGCTCCCACTCATTATCACTTTTAGACTTCAGAGACATCCACTTGCAGAGGGCTGATTCTTCTTGTCAGATGGAAATATGTGTAACTTTTCAGTTCTGATGATTTTTCGTGTTTGAGCTTGCGTTGAAAGAACACACGCTCCTCCGCCGATGGAGTCGAGTTTTATTACTTTCCCTCAGTCACCCAGTCGCAAGGTTACGGTCCGATGGGATGTTGTGTGGAGTCACAGAAGTGAGGCAGAGTAGATAGAGTCTCAGTGTGCCACTGCCTCCTCAGTGTGCCTTGCTCCATGTGTGCCCCTGTAAAAATAGACCTCTTAAAGGGCCAGCAGCCACTCAACCTTCTCCCACAAGATGACTGTTCTGTTCCTCAGGGTGACACAACTCTAAGCAACATGAGACGGCAGAAAGGTCCGTGTCTTTCATTCAGCTTGGGGACACAAGTGATTCTCACAGAAGATACGGACACACATTCAGGTTTTTTTTTCCCTGTCATCTTTATATCATTCATGAGGACTCTTCAGCGGCACGGCGGGGGAGTTACGGACTGAAGCTCCAAGGTTTGAGTCTTCAACCAGCTAATAGCAGAAAAAAAAAAACCAAAACACTGCTCCTACAGATGAGGCTCGTTTTTTCCTTCCCTCAAATCAAACACTTTGAAAAGCACATGACTTCCTGTGGACCCCGACAGAGCATCCTCGTAATTGAAATAAGTCAGCGGGGACAATCGTACATCTCGCTGGGAAGACATCTATAGCCGAGGACTGTTTGAACCTGTGAAATGTTCCGACATGCAGCATATGGTTTATCACTGCAGCAGACGGACAGCGCCGGCTGCAGCAGAAATAGAAACACACACAAATCAGAACTTGTGCACGAAAAATGTTTCTTTTTTTTCGGCGAGAGACAAGGAGAGGGCTTTGAGCGGGGACTGTAACAGAACTCCGAACGCTGCGGACGGGACGCAGCGACGGACAAATTGAAGTTTGTAATTAAAACTGCAAGGTGACATTGGAAGTTCCTTCAGTGAACGTTTTTTCTCGTGCAGCTGGCCGACAAAGAAGTTGGATTGCGGATGCTCGATGCAGCCGCGTGCTCACTTTGACTGCACGACATCTTTCCCCGACTTGACCCCCGAACATCTGCACCACCTATTTTCACTCTCCTCCTCCCTCATTCTGTCTCATTCCAAATTTTCCCAGACTCCACTAACCCCACCCTCACCAATCTCACATGTGTCCCTCCCAGTTTAAATGGACTCCTCTAGGGCCCCTGGCTATCTCTGGACCAGCGCTATTTAAGCCCACTGCTCTAATTCTGAATGTCCTGATCGGCCATCAGGCGGCTGAGTGATGAACC
This sequence comes from Macroramphosus scolopax, assembly GCA_901007825.1. Classification (NCBI taxonomy): domain Eukaryota; kingdom Metazoa; phylum Chordata; class Actinopteri; order Syngnathiformes; family Centriscidae; genus Macroramphosus; species Macroramphosus scolopax. The sequence continues at coordinate 5,698 of CAAKHC010015757.1, read as the reverse complement.
CACCTCTCTTTCTCTCTCTCTCTCTCTCTCTCTCTCTCTCTCTCTCTCTCTCTCTCTCTCTCTCTCTCTCTCTCTCTCTCTCTCTCTCTCTCTCTCTCTCTCTCTTCTGTCTTCCTGGCACTCTCCTTCCCTCTGAAGATCATTCACACTCTCTCTCTTGTTCACACTCTCTCTGTTATTCCCTTCCACGCGCCCTAACACCCCCACACACAGGTGCCGACTTATATGAGTGTTTACCACACACACAGACACACATGCACACACACACACACACATTTCAAGCCTATTTTTTCCCCCGACCGCTCTCTCTCTCTCTCTCTCTCTCTAAAGATGACCCAATAACTCCTCAACTTGTTTCCCGAACGCATGCAACACCTCCATTCAAAGTTGAGAGCACAGTTGTGCTGCGTCTCTCTTACACACATACACACTCCGAGGAGGAAGCGTTGTGGTCACATACCTCGCAGGGCGCCTTCGCTTGGCAGGTACGCGAGAGTTTACTCATTGGATCAGGCAGGCAGCAGCAGCAGGAACGTAGGAATATCCAGTTTTGAGACCGCGAGTCTCTTCCTCCTCTCTACTGCTCAGCCTTCCCTCCCTTCATCCTCCTTCTCACTCTCTAAACGCCTCTTTGCTCTCTCTCTCTTCTCTCTCTCTCTCTTCTATCTCTCGGCGAGAGCGCGTCTCCTTCTCTCTCCCCGGCTCGCTTGATCTCTCCAACCCCCTCCCTCCCTCTGATTCCCTCTAACCAACACACACCTTCTATCTCACCCTCCTATCACAACTTCATTCTGTACTCATCCTTTCCTTAATAAGTCACACTGTGACACTTGCTTACTTTTTCTTTCTCCTACAGCAAACATGCTCTCTCTCTCCTTCTCTCTCTCTCCCTCTCTCTCTCTCTCTGGGAGTGTATAATTAGACAGAGCTCAGTGGTAATACAGTCAGGCTCATTGTAGGAGCCTTAGCATTGCTGCTCATGCTTGGCGGATGGCCCAGTGGCTTCACTCATTAACCTCCCTCGAGCTGCAGAATGGACCGGCCCACGGCTCGCGCTATTCGCTGCGGCACCTCAGCCTCTGAGTCCAACAGCCAATCACAGCTCACGGGGATGAAGGTGTGCTGGATGGGACCAGGGTGCTTGCAGGTGAGCGGGCCTACATAACCAGTAAGTGTCACAGCAGGGTGCACCGCATTGCCGGGCAGGCCGAATCAGGCAAATTTAGGATTTCATCACAGCCATGACTACTTCTCCTTTTTTTTTTTTTTTTTTTTAGCATAATCACTAGCTCATGATCTACTCACAGATGCATCATGTGCTTTTCGTTCAAGCATGAAACGGCATGAAAGACCGCTTACACATCTTATTGTGAAACCAGAGTGTGGCATGGGAATATCTTGTGTAATGAAGCAAAAAGTCATATGCTCTCTTTACTGTAATGCGTGGCCCAGTTCCCATCACATATTCCCCGGCGTAAAACCCTCGAGATTCCTCCTTTAACTCCCCGACACAACGCAGGAGATGCAGAATGTGTTGTATTATATTTTCAACAACTTCCCATCTTCTATCAGCTATTCGTTTATATCATTGAAACGCTTGATATAAAATATACCAGGGGGGTGAATGTCTGTTACTATCCTTTTTTCCTGTGTCATCATAGCCATAACATTTGACTCCCAGAGCTGGGAGGACAGGCCAGGCCAGGCAAAGCCAGGCCAGGCCGGGCCAGCGCGGGTCACCTGAGCAGCTTACATGGCTCGGATGTCTCTACGGTACTAAGTTAAAGGTGAAGTGAGAACTTCTTAGGGGGCTTGTCAGACGTTTGTCTGTGATCACATTCATTCAACGCTGTACTGAGCTCGGCGTGTTTCCTGCTTTTAATTCAATGTATTTGTGTGTCACATCGGTTGTAACCTGTAAATCCTGGCATGGAAAAAACAAATAAACACATTACTAATCAATTTGATACAACATTGATTCACGCAGGCAGCTGCTGAGAGCACATATGGTTTATATTTAAGATAAATGCTGGAATTAAACTAGATAAATCAGTATTGCATGGAATTATGAATGAACGACTTAAACATTGTAAAGCGTTTTAATCACCGTTAAGGAAGACATGTGCTCTATAAATACAAAATGTGTATGTGATCGATGACGACTTGACGGCACGGCTGAATCAAACACAGATCAGAGTTAACAAAGAAAGGAAAATGATCCTTCTTCCGAGCTCTTCGTTCAATGATACATCGGACCAAAGTGCTCTCGATACTGAAGCAGCGTGATGTACCGGGTTGTATACCCGAAAACCGTATGGTGATATGTCGCCCCCTATTGGTTTGGAGTGTCAAATACGAAGCTACAAACTGCACCTTTAAAAGCAGCGTTATTCCAAATACCAAAATTTCTAACTTAAAAATGTGACTGGAGTCAAGTTTAATCCAGCTCAAAGAACAATTTGCATATTCATATGTCAAAGTTGACACAGTCGCCACCTGACTTAACGTATCAGCTACATCAGTGTGTCACTTCCCCAAATAATCACACACATCTTTTAATTGTCTTATTGTAGGCCGATACTTCAGAGTTTGACTCAGCTCAAACACAAACTGTAAATCTGTTTGCAGAGCGGAAGAGATTCTCTCATCCCGGTCGGCATCTTCATCGAATGCAAATATAATCTAAATATTCTTTAACGAAATGTCAACAGGTTGAGCAAGCGTTATCTTCTGAAGGGTTCGTTTTGCTGGAACTCAGCAGCAGGAAGGAGATTGTCATCAAACAACCAGAGAGAGAGAGAGAGAGAGAGAGAGAGAGAGAGAGAGAGAGAGAGAGTGGGAGGGTGTGACTACAGCACTCATCCAGAGATCACATGGTGTTTCGTGAGTTCACGTTAGTGCATGTGTCTTTTGCTCTTGTGATCGTTCGGCGCCTCGCGGGACAAAAGTCTTAGTATCGTTTCCTCTCTCCTTCTCTCTCTCTCCCGCTCTCACTTCTGCATTCACGCCGCCCCGACATCCCATAAACACACCGAGACGTGAATAGAACGGGGAAGAACGGGTCACAGATCTCCTCGGGACGCATTTGACGAACGTTCATAAATAAACGGGTTCACCGACGGAGTTAGCGGATCGTCACCTGGGAAGAAACGAGCTCACTCGATGAAACTTCATTCTTACACAAAACAGAAAGTTGCCTGCCGATGATCAAAATCTTGTAGTTATCATAACAAAACAACCTTATAACTGGATGATAAGTCAGTCGTCAGATATTCAGTTGATAGACAAGTAGTTTGCGAGGTGCATCCATAGAGATGGACGCCATGAGAGGTCAACGGGGTCTCTATCGCCCCCTGGTGTCTGGTTGCAAGGGATTGTAGCACTAACGATGCTAACCCACTATCTTGGGTTTAGTTTCGTACCGTAGGAGGAATCGGAGTTGCACTGTCCGGCTATATATACAGTCCACGAGCGTATCGTGTATCACAGGATGCACAGTGAGCGAGTGCATGTGGGGAGACCATGACGGCGAGGTGTTGAGAGGTGTGTAAGACGGACTAACCGCAGGATTTCAATCACTACAAAATGCCACTGGTCTGCTCGGGCGCAGTCATGCTGTCAACCACCTCTCGACATGCTCATAATAGGCAGTCTGGGTGTTGCGGTGAAACCAGAACCTGTTGATCCGGCACGCCAGTTTCTGACACTATGGAGGCCCAAAGGAGTGTAAAGCCTGATAGAAGACTCAAATCCATTGAGAAAAATAAATAACAGGAGCTTAAAAAGGCTTTGGATATGTTGTAGTTCCTCAAGCCAATGATGGGGGGGTGTTTATTGGTAATTTGGGATCTCTCACAAACCGAGAAGACGAGCCAATCACACGGCAGGAGGACACGACCACGTGAGTCCGTCCTGAAAACACAAACACTCAGCGGTTGTTACAGCCGACGTGAGACAGTTTCACAACTCTGTGTGTGTTGTGTTATTTTAAAAACCTAAAATTACATGAGCACACCCCGTGTGTGTGTGTCTGTCTGTCTGCACGTGCGTCTGTGGGTGTGTGTGTGGGTGCGTGTGCGTGCAAGGTCTTCCTCATGTTGTGGGGAAATAAACGTGTTCACATAAAAAGTCGGGAGGACCCGCCTCCCGATCGGGGTCCAAAAGGTTTTAGGGACAAGGATTGTTAAGGTAAGTTTAAGTGAAGAGGAGGAGAAGGGCAAAGGTTTGGCACATTGTGGTTAAGGTTATATTTCGGGTTAAGGTCCATCGCCGGGAAGATGAATGTGCGTGTATGTGCGAGAGTGACTCACCCCGTGTCAGTTACTCCTCTACTAAAGTGCCCTTTCCTTTTTTACTTCACACCTCTCCAGTTTGCTATTTTTGGGCCACGTTAGCAGAACTAGTAGTATCCAGCGCGCGTCACACATGCACACTCACTCGCTACTACATGCAAAACCCATTGGGAGTGTTTTGGAAGAGCTGGAGGAGACGTGCATCTTTTATGGCTCGCGCACACAATGGCTGAATCGGAGGAGCAGACAGAAATATCCAGGGTTACTCGCAAAGTGAAAAATATCGTATTGCATAAGACGGTGAAAGGACCTGACCACGTAAATGCAACAGTAGCTCTCTCCCACAAAGGCACGGGCACACACACACACACACACACGCGCACGCACGCACGCTAACACATGCACACACACAGACACACACACACTGTGATGTCCTAATAGTGTCCTGCAGGCAGGCGGGCAGAGGCGGGCCAGGGTAGAGAAACTGGAGCTGAGGCAGAGTGCTGACTCAGGGAACAAACCAGTGTGTGTGTGTGTGTGTGTGTGTGTGTGAGTGTGAGAGAGGCGAGGACATTGTGCGACACAGAGGCCTCATGACTTACGTGTGCAAACCACAATGTCCTGACCGCCGCTCTTCCCACTCTCTGTTGTTTCACCTGGCGCTTTAACTATCAGGCGGGCCGAGGCTTCCTGCTCTCGGAACAACAGAGCAACAAAACGAAGAAAAAAAAAAAATTCAATTCAGAAAATGGAGAAGTGAAAAGAGTGTTTATCTTCTCGTTTGTTCTTCTGAGCAAACGTTGGAGCCGCGGCTCCTATTTTTAAAAGGTTCTCCAGCTGACAGATGATCTGACTGCTTGTGACGGACTTATTAATGAATCAGCCGATCAATCAGGCAGATTATTCTATAGATTATCAACGCTGGTTGATGACTCAGCAGATTACCAAATATTTCTGCACTTTGCACTCGTTTCATTCATTTTCTTTTTGGTGTGTTTTAAACATATCGTTTTATTCCTGGAGGTTTGACTGACTTCCTGGCTCGACTCTGTTTATCCGTCATCGGGGACGCACGGCGTTCAGTTTAATGTTCATCACACCGCAGAGAACTGACGAGAAGAGCTTGAAGATCTCAAGTTGTAGTAAGTTAAAATTATGTTTGTCGGAGCTGAAACGTTAAAAGCCTGATGCAAGTGTTTGGGTGTGTGTGTGTGTGTGTGACTGTGTGTGTGAGTGTGTGTGTAACATGACTTCACTCTAAACAAAAGAGCAGCAAGTCAGCAACATCCAAGTGGTGTTGGTGTGCCCCCAGATCCCCCCCCCCCCCCCCCCCCCCCCCCCCCCCCCCCCCCCCCCCCCCCCCCCCCCCCCCCCCCTCTTCCTCTCTCTCTCTCTTCTCTTTTCTC
>CAAKHC010015755.1:83931-98552 GCA_901007825.1 Macroramphosus scolopax | reverse complement strand
ACTCTATACGCGACGCCAAACTGTAAACATGTTCTGCTACTTCAATAAACATTTAAACGTGAGTTGTCTGACAGAAGTGTGAGTTTTCGAGGCAGAGGGTGAAACCAGTATTTACATTTATAAATACTTTTAAAATAGGAGTTTCTTTTAACCAGGATTGAATTGAAGGTACGGCTTCACTCTCACCTGCTGTTGTGCAAATTAGACCGTTTCCATGGAGACCGGGAGGACAGGGTCCACAGACGAAGCCTGCAGACACATGAACGCTCTCAAAACACTGAGCCCCCGGGTGACACGGCCTCCTCGTGCATGGTGAGGGGCCGGAGGGTTTGGGCACCAGCCGTACTCTCGCTGGCGTGGTCACTGCTTTGCCCGGAGACTCTTGGTTAGAGAACAGAAAGGTGGAAATAATCTTCAGAAGGAGGATGTGAATCTATGATATATATAGTATCTCGGCATTTATGAACGCCAGAAGGAATTTAGACAACTTTAGAAATGAGCCAGTGATTAACGACATCCTCGAGATGCACTTGCTTTCTATGGAGCTGCATTATTTGACAAATGAAACGAGCAAGAGGACTCACGAGTACAGATCTTCCCGTCGCCGTGGTAACCTCCTGGGCAGACTCCACAGACGAACGAGCCCAGAGTGTTGTTGCAGCCAACTCCAGGGAAACAAGGCTGAGAGACGCACTCGTCTAGATCTTCCCTGCATGTTCGGCCTGACAACGTGCAAGACACAAGTCGACTTCATGTGCAAACACACAACACGCCAAGTTCAAATATTACAAATTCAGGAACATAAAGCATCAGTCAGTCATGCAATGCAAATCTCGGCGACAACCAGCAACGCATGCTGAGAGCGCAGACGTCCGCCCTACCTGTCATCCCCGGTGGGCAGATGCAGGAGAAAGAGTTGGGGCCGTCAACACAGCGTCCGTGTCTGCAGGGGTTGGGTTTACAGTCGTCAACATCCACCTCACACCTCTCCCCTCTGAACCCATCGGGGCACACGCACACGTATCCGCCGCTGCCCGCAGGGAGGTTGACGTTGGTCGCACAGGAAGCGCCATTCACACATTCACAGGAGCTCACAGACACCTGGTGAGCAAACATTTGATCTGTCACGATATATTTACTGTTTGGAGATGTGAAAGTAAGGTTGGCTGAATGCATGCAATTATCAATTAGAGAGGATTGAATCTTTCCTGCATCGTGTAGCCTGTTGGTATAGTCAACAGGTTATAATGAAAGGAAACATTGCTTGCATGCTTTGACTGTGGAAGTTCATGTAGCTTAATAAATGACGCCATGAGACGATACCAGATCTGTGGAACAGAAAATGTCCTGAACGTGTCGTTAGCCCCCTCTAGTGGGAGGAAAAAGCAAAGCCGTGTGTCCATGCTGAGCTTTTACCTGAACAACATCTCTGCTCTCAGCGTTACAATCATCCGTCACAGTGATGTGGAGAGTGTGTGTGTCAGAGGGCTCAGCCGTGGCCTTCCAGATCAGCAGGCCGGCTGGAGACAGAGATGCACCTTCAGGACCTAATTTGAGAGAGAAGAGCACTTCAGAGCCCTCTGGGTCCCGAGCTTGCAGCTGGTAGATGAAAACCTCCCCCTGAAAGGACCGCAGATGAAGAGGCAACGACTGCAGCACCGGGGGCTCGTTCTCTGTCCGGAAATATAAAAAGTACGTATATATAAAAGTACCGCAGTGGACCGAAGATCAGAGTGACTTTGCACTGTTTCTGACACACTGACATTTGTGTGTACATACTCTCTGCAGTGGACCACGTGTGTTTGGAGGAGTCGGGGCGACATGTGAGGCAGGGGCTGCTGGGATTGGACTCCCCCTCACTGTAACATGCGCCGTCAATGTTGCAGGTTTTTTCCTGGGAAGCAAAAAGGTAAAGATTTGGTCCCAGTGAAGCCTGCACAGAACGCAGCGCCACAAGAAACACTCCTATTAAGTCCATCTGTATTAATTGACAATCAAGAAAGATGTGTTTTACCCGCAGAGTGCAGAGGACCTCAGTGTCGAGGCTGCAGATCTGACAGGCTCCGTCGTACAGCGTCAGTATCTTGGCGTTACTGTAGCTGTAGCCATCGTTGGTTACCTGTCATCATGTGGTTGCAGTAGATATCAGGGCGATGGCATCAAACAAATCAGAGAGAGCAGCTGCAGTCATTTTCAACCTCTCAGATCATTTCATGCAGTACTGTGTGTGTGTGATCCGAGAGTCATTTGTACTTAGCAAGACGATCTAAAGTAAAGTGAGTGCACACACGACTAACTTTGATCTGCCAGCGGGCCAGTGGTCTGTTTGTCGGTGACCCCGGGTCCACGTCTGCAGGAGTCCCGCGGTCCTCCGATGGGAGCTGGCACTCCATGGCCATCACATCAAGGAAGGTGGCTCGGACGAACTGAGGATCGTCCAGAATCCAGTCGCCAGCCACAAACTTGACAAGGGATAAGGAAGGAGGTGCAGAGAGAAAGAAATTAGAGTGAATTCAATTCTGGGAACATTGAAGGAAAAACTTTTAAAAGGTTGGGAAGAGAAAATGAGGAAAATATCCAATTAGATGTGTTTCGGTGTAAAAGTCGTCAACCTGCCTGCATCATCAACATCACTGTTAATTCCTTGACTGTTTTTTTGAGGTAACGCCAGAGAAGAAGACGCAAGCAGGAACAGAAAAAGAAGCACAAAAACAAAGTACCTTTTCTTTTACAAACTCACACTTGAGCTCGTAGGAGTCCTTGAAGCCTTGACCGTAGACCTGGACGGTGGTACAGTCTCCCTGTCGGACGTCACACAGACCCTCCTTCTCCAACTCGGTAATCTCTGGGATCTGGTCTTGAACAACAAAAAGCGCAGACAAGCACAGACCAGAATTCGATACCCTGCAATATCTGCAATCTATATCTGATATCTCTTCCGGATTAGTTGTGTGTTTAGTATCTTACCAGACAACACACTGCAGTCGTACGACCCGAATCCTGGGAAGCAGACGCACCCCCACTCCGAGCACTGCCCGTTTCCGTTGCACAGATTCGGACACTTTAGTACGGCCAGAACGTCCTGGTACTCTTCTTCTCTCCTCCTCTCCTCCACCAGCCTCCTCTCACACTCATTCTCCAGCAGCGGCGACGTTGCATTGAGCCATGACTCGTCGTCCTTCAGCTGAAGGTCCCTGACACATATGTCGACCGCTCGACCAACTATCGAGACTTCCAGGAGACGCCGGCAACCTAATGCTATGCTGGAGTTCTCCACCGCCTGGCGGCACCGAGCGCTGGCCTGCTGCTCGGTCACACCAGAAGGTGTTGGCCACGTCGGGGAGGACTCAGAATGGACTGCAGGTTCGTGGTCCTCTGGGAAGAAGTAGCTGAAGCCCTCCAAGTCAGCCTGGCTGAGGCTTTGGTGCGGAGAGTTAGAGATGTAATGGTTGGACTGCCTCCTGCCTCTGTGCTGCACTGAAGCTCCATCGAATCCTTTTTCATTCACATGAGCATCACCACCTCGATCCCCGGTGTGATGCCCGAAGACGCCCGGAGGCAGCGACTGTCTTTCACTTCCTTCACCTGTGAGAAGCTCTACAGAGCCGATGTACTCAGCCGTGACGTCCAGAGTGGGGATGATGCTGGGGAGCAGCACGTTGCCATTGTGAGAGCAGGTGGAGTCGGAGGAAGAGGTGACCGGCTGCAATCGACTTCGTGGAGATGCGAGGCGGGGCTCAGCCTGACAGTTGCAGAACTTGCGGAGGGCAAGTGTGCCCGGAGACGATGGCACAGTGTCGAATAGGCTGGCACCTGCAGGGAGCCTGGAAAGAAGATGTCAATGAGGTAACAGTGGAGGCCAGCTCATGGTCGGACTTACCGTCCTGGGGTAAAAGTTAGTTATTGCTTAGTTCAGAGGTTTTCAAAGTAGATAGCTGCCTCCCCAACCTGCTGCAAACAGCTTCAGGGGAGGCTCAGTGTTTAAAGATACAGTGGTTCACAGCTAAGTTTACTTTTGTTTGTGGCCCCTGTGCATCTAGCTCATCTAGTTGATGCTCTGAGGGACCACAAACAAAGCTTTCATGCCGATGGGTTGAAATGTCACTCACTGACCTCCAAGCTGAAATAAAAGCCTGCAAATCCTCCAGCGGGGTTCCCTCTGTCGAGTGGAAGTCGTTGTCTGGCTGCCCGTCGTAGGTCCCACACAGGCCCTCAGTGTGGCCCAGGTCTGATCCGGGGGCCCTCAGCGTCAGACTCATTCCCCAATCGGACACATCGGCACGGACAAATGCTCCTGATGAGAATGTCATCTGCAAAGCAACACCCAATCAGTGGTCCTACAGGGACGGGCAGGAGGTAAGAACTAGAAACTTTCGTCTCATAATGAATTCAGGTCATATATTTTTTCCTAAAAAATAAAGCATTACATTTTATTTTTCTATCTACGTTTGAGATGTTGCTGCCTCGTCCTCACTCACAGTGACTTTGCGTCCCTGGTAGGACTCTGTGATGCGAATGCCGCTCTTTCTCAAGTCTCTGTTCTTCATGGACAGTTGCGGCTTGGCTTCACCCATCTCCCCGTTGCACATGTCAAAAGCGATGGCGTTGCTGCCGTCCCTCGCCACGAAGCCGCACACGCACGAGGCGGCATGCACCACGCTCCCGCACTCCCAGTGACGGACGTGCACCTCGAACGGCCAGAGCCTGCTCTTATACAGAACAAAAGTGCCTATTTGGTAGTTCTCGTAGTGCCTGTTGGTAAGAAGAAGAATATCCATTGATTTTGTTTGTTAAAGCTCATAGATGAGCTCTATATCCCAGCATGCACTGGGTGAAGTAACTACAGGCCAGCTTTCTCCATCACACACACACACACTAAAAGCAGAATTGAAACTTGTGTACATTTCCTGTAAAGTTACTCCCGGATAAACGCAAGAGTGAAGTACCTGCCATCAAATGTGATCATGTGAGGATCAGTGAAGGAGTAACAGTAGGCTGAGGGGACGTCGGACACCTTTATCTGAAAACAAAAGAAAGGTTTCATTATTAAATAAAATGCTGCACGATTAAAGAGTACAGTGCAGGAATGTTGGCTCTTAAACTGCATGCTTGAAAAACAACTGCAACACAAATAATGTTGCAGCAGAGTCACATAGGTATAAAAAAACCTGGTTGCAGTGTCTACGGTGAGAAACAATGTCTTACCTGAACAGGTTCTGGGGAGTATCCATTCCAGACAAAGTTGTGTGTGACGACAGGTTTGACGGAGATCTGAGTTGTCCTGTTTCCATCCCGGACAAAGTCTGTGACGGGGCTGAAGTGGACCAGAGCACGGCTACAAACACCGTCCCTGCAGGGACCCCTGGACAGTTCGACCACACAGGAGGACAGAGACACGTCTGCACCCAACGAACTCTCGTCTGCAACGCAATGCAGATATTTAGATTTATTTCTATGGTGACAGAAAAGAAGAGTGAAGCTTTGTCTGCTGTGCACATACAGCTTCCTCTATGATTTACAATACAATTACCTGTTATATGCATGTCTGAAACAGAAGTTTTAAGTGGACCACATGTGCAGTTTAAATCACTTCTGGCAAGAGGAAAAAAGTAAGCTGCTAACATTAGCATGCCGTGCTACCAACATACCAAGCAGTTATTATGTCTTCACCTTGACTGCTGGTGCTGAGCTGCAGGGACAAGGTGCACTGTCCCGCAGAGGACGAGGACTCCTCCGGACAGGGGACAGGAACTGTGCTCTCCACCATCAACTCGTACAGCTGCCCGTCCTCAGGTACGCTGCTCAGCTCTGGTCTTAACTGCAGACGATGGATATAAAAAGTTAAAACATTCTATTCTTCTATTCTAGCACAACACATACAAAGAGTTGTAAAACACTGTAGATACCCTGATCCCAGCATAGAACTCCTGACTTTCCACTGAAGTGCCTCGGACGTCTGGCGACTCCAAGAGGAAGCTGGAGGTGGAGCAGAAAATCTGAGGGAGAGACAGAGATTGTTTTTATTTCTTTTGTTCGTATATCCTACTGGTGCATCACCAGCGTAGCAAGTTGGCTTGTTGTTCTTTTGGAATAAAAATCTTTCTGAATTTGTATCTTCATTCACTCTGCGGGACCGGAAGTGTTCCTTGAAACAAGAGACTCACCGGAACACGTTCAGTCAGGTGACTGGTCGATATGACGGGGTTAAGAACCAATGTGTATAGTAAAGATTATTAGAAACTATTTAGATGCCTATAACTATGTCCTGAATTGTCGAGTAAGTTACAAGATGCTAAATACAAAGATTTAACAGAATACTTTGTGTGCGTGCGATCTGAAGTTCCGCAGAGCCTGCGGCTAACTGCGGTTAAGCTAGCGGGCTTGCTAGCAACATCAGCGGCGAGGCGAGAACAAACCACTAAATGAAATGTGAGCTAATGTTACAAACATTTGTGATGAATTAGCTTTTTTCCACTATGACATGATTGAGATTTCCCTCCTTTTTTTTTGTTTTGCCTCCAACTAACGCAGTGACGTAATTATGATGTAAACACATCGATACAGTCCATAAGAACTCCTTTGGTTAACCCCGATAAAATACCACAGGTGATAAAGTGTTGAAAATACTACATTAACTGGAAGATTCTATTCACAATATTGTGTCTGCATAAAACTGCCTTTACAAACTGTTCTTGCCATGTTTTGTCTAAAAGTTCCACTAGAACTAATGTTGAAACCGACCCTGACAAAGATCATACTAAACCCGCCGCATCACCTTGTCCCCCAGACGGATGTTGAAGCCGTCCAGCTCGATGAAGGCGGAGGTCTGGATGGTGGTCTCCTGTTTGAGCTCCTCCTTCACACCCTGAGGTGAGAAGCGGGACCAAGCCACCACGTGGCCCAAGGAGCCGTTGGAGCGGCTGTCAAAGCTGCACTTCAAGTACACCGTGTTCCCCGTCACCTCGGAGACAATCACGGGTACCGATGAGGTGGGAGGCTGTTTGGCTGACAGGGGCGAGGCAGAAAAACATCAGTGGGGTTTTGGATTTGATTCAATACAATAATATACAGTACTGTACAAGTATATCTTCGCTGTTGTGGATTCAATATGTTGTATTTCTAACCTTTTTTGTTTACTGCTACTATTACATTTACAACCAGAAATATAATATACAATTGTTTGGCTGGAGTCTGGTGCTAATGTTCATTCCAGAGGGACTTGATAAGAAAAAAGTGCCCCCCCCTGGGAAGGTCACACTGCTGCCACCTCTAAATAAACTTGGTCATAACTGACAGATGCAGCAGGTGGGAATGCAGAGAACAGCAGCAAAAGTTGAACATAAATTAACTTATATGAGCAGTTCTCATCACATACTTCAAATATAGCACAGACTGAATTCCATTATTTAAACTAAATGAAAATGATCCACCTCTAATTAAACATCCCTCCCTTCTTTTGCCTCTGCCAGCTTCCTTAAAAAATAACCTGCCCTTGGCATAATTCACAAGCCGGTCGAGGGCCGTCTCTATGGCAACGAGGCCCAGCGGACACCAGGACACATGCTCAGCTCATTAAGAGGAGCAGCCGGAGGGCCGGCAGTGCATTCCTGACCGCGTGGCAACTCCCCGACCTCCTGATTGTTTTGGTGTTTGACCTAACATGAGGAGACAGGCGCAGGCTATAAACACTCCTCACTTTTACATGTTCCACCGATGTTCACCTCGTCGGGGCCGCAGGTCAGCAACGTTGGGGGGAAAGTGTCCGACATTTCTGTTAAAAAAAAACAGTAAGAGTAATAACATGATGAATGAATGTAGGGCCTCAAGATGAAGTTTATGAAAACTTCTATTATCTGACTCACTCAGGACCGGCAAGTTTTTGTTGTTGACAACCGGGCACTCGGAGAGCGCTATGTTTCACAAATCTACACCAACATTTAATGGGTTTTTCCTCTGCATGTCTATTGTACCAAACATTCAGTAAGAAAATCAACCTGGTAATGTTTGCATAATCCTGCTAACAGACAAACCACTGCGACAAACTCTTCTCAGAGAAAATAAAGTTAGCACTGCATGCTAATGTCAAAGCAAACAAACAGCAATGGTAGCAACTCGCTGTCGAACATAATATAGACAACTTGTACCCTGCGCGCAGTATCCCATGCACCCCTGAGTGGGCTGTAGCAAGTAAACGTAGAAGTCTCCACAGTTACGAACAGTCACCGGGATGCGGAACAGACAGCAGTCCCTGCTGTTGCTCGGGAAAAACTGCCATGCGGCGCAGGCCGTCAGCTGCCGGACCTCCAGTGGACCTGGCAGGGACTCGCCCTCACCCAGAGAGAGCCACACCGGTGCCTGGGTGCCGCAGTGGTTCACCTGGATGGGAAGAGAGACGGATAACTTTCAAATAGGTGGAGGTCAAAAGATTTCAGCTGGTTGGTTGTGCAAGGGTGAAACAAAGGAGAGATCTTCTCAACATCTGTTGAGATAGACAGTAAGGTTCGGGATCATTAGTTTGTATTGATCTTAAGCCTTTTTTGAGAAAACTTAATGAAATAGGTGGTGAAAACTGAACATAGAAGAGTAAACACCCTCCAACTAAAACTTGACAAACCTGGAAGAATTCCTGGAAATACACATCATCCGACAGGCTCTAATATAGAATCAATAAGAAGATGAAAACATAATAGCATAAAGACACATGTTCCCAGGGATCCTCTCTTCCTTCCTCCGCCCACTCCGGTGGACATCCATCACTCGGGGAGAGAAGCGATGCCCTGGGACGTCGGAGGGACGTCTGACACCTCAGATGGATCCTACAGGCTCCTCGCAGCAGGAAGCCAACAGGAAATGAGACACATTCCAGCTCTCCTTGCATTCTCCTTCATGAATATGACACAAGCTGGAGGACCTCCTCAGATCTGTCTCCACATGAGGAGTCTGATGAGACTGATGAATTGATGTTTGTGATTAAATGAAATACATCAACACCTCTACCCAGGCCCCCCTCCCTACCCTCACCCCGGAGCTCACCGCATGGGGCCTGAACATGGAATATAAAAATGATGGATGCGACGATCAATGGGGTCGTGAGAATTTCCCAACCTTGGTGAAATAGTTGAGACACACTGGGCCACCTGAAGTATGACGCTCCCCGTGTAGAATTGTAGGAAATCAATATTACCTGAACTTCTTAAATAACTTGACGTTAAGATGCGCTCAAACACCTCCAACCCCGGGATATGAAATACCATCATTATCTATTAGTTACAATCGGAGGATGAATGGTGGCCAATAGCGAGATCACAGTGACCTTTGGCAACCAACATCGGATCTGTTGATTTGATGTTTAAGAAATGCCTCTGAGGACATGAATAATATCGTCTACTGGAAAAGGTTTAAGACCTGCTGGCATCACGGACTGAACCCCCTGGTGTGGTCTTCTGCAGGGATGTAGCGAAATATCTCTGATCATACAAGAGAGACACACAACAAAATGTGTCCTCGCGGGATGTTTACCTCCACACACTGGGTGGGCATGCTGGCCGGCTTGTCAAAAATCTGAAACTGGTACCAGCCCGGAGTGAGGGAGTGGTCACAGATGAAGTCCTGCAGGGACGACTGCTGCAGCCAGCTGGAGCTGAAGGTGGTGCTGCGGTAGGGGTTCTGGAGGACGGAGTGGCCACCCGGCGCGCATTCTGGAGGGAGGACTGGAAACAGAAAAGCAGCCAAAGAGACAACGTTAGCAGCGGATGTTCACCGGGACCGGAAGGTCATCTTCAGGCCAGGCAGTAGATTGACAACTTCTACCTGGTCTGACCTCAAGATAAAAAGCTGCTCTGCATCGAGGTTTGCACATATGATTTCAAACACAAAACACACTCATCTAACACAACAATGTTACATATTAATCAACTGATAGTACATAAGTAGGTAAAAGCTGCAGCAGACACATCAGCAGGTAGGTAACCTTTAGTCTCCAGGTTTGAGTGAAGGTGTTAAGTACAATAACAACAGTGATGCATGTTTGATGTGATGTTTAAGGAACAGACTCTGACCTCTTTATGACGAGCACATCATCAGAACAAGGGCCAGTGAGTTAAAGGGGTTAAACGAGGGCGCTTAGAGACACAGTTTGAGCGATTTTGGATGAAAGACAACATCTGTGAACGAAACTTTTAACGAGGATGATGAAAACATCGACTTTGATGTGCGAAACCGCGACAATCAGGAAGAGAAGGATCAAAAAGGTCAAACTTGCATGCTATGCTACGTGCTAATTACACAGCTCTCTGTAGCATGAAATATCCATGACTACAAATTGAATTCCTTCACACCGACATCAATCAATGTCTACTGTCACTTTGTTTATTTAACCAGCTGTTCATATCATCTTTGACTTTATGTGTAGATCGTGATAACGTAATGCTTTGCTGCAAGGCCGGGAGGCGACAAACAAACTACGGATTTGTCTCTAAAAAACATTTTTGCATTTTGAAACATATTCCTGACCCGGAGCTGTTAAAATCAAACATTTTCCAAACTTTCAAGACTTTATCATGTGACTGGATATTATCACTCAGTCAGCCAGAATCCCCAGAAGGAACCAAACTGTGGATCCTAATTTGTGAAGTAGGTTCAATGGAGCCGGAGAACCTTTATTCCGAGCCATCAAAGAAGAAACAACAGTCTCATCAGTGGCTTATGGCTGCAGGATGTGGGGAGCCAGCGGAGGATGTTAACTCAACGGGTGATTAAAGAGGTCAAAACACTGGGAGAAGTGAGAGGTTTATGGCGTGTGACTGTAGGCGTTACATAGCCACAAAGCTAAAAAAGAAAAAAAGCCATCACCCTGAAGTACCAGCCGGCGTTTCCTCTGTATAAAGCCTCTGACCCGAGAGGTCAAGTGAAAGCTGATAGCCGGGACTGTGTCTGCCACGGTGGTGACAGGCAGACGAGCCGCTGAGGGAGATGTCAGGTGATGCCAGAGCTGCACACATCATCCCTCAGCCTCAGCACCTGGCCACTTCACTCCTTATCACATGAACAGGAAGTCTACAGTCCAACAGGCTGCATGACGCATCAACTGGCTACATGAGGCTCTCAGCTATGACACCTACATGATGGATTAGATGATTAAATCCTACTTTTCATTAGTACCTTCTTTTTTTTTTATCCAACACGAGGAGACAAACATCATCATCATCTGGCAATTTAGCAAGAAGTTCTTCCACGAGCTCTTGGAACAAACCTACCTGTCTGCGCGTCCATTGCGCTGGGAAGCAAAAACACAAAGCACGGGAGAAGTTGCACAACAGTTCCTAGGCTCATCTTCCCGCTTTGCTCTGGCGCAGTTTAACCGAAAGTCTTCTGTCCGTTGTGTCTTTTCCGTGTCTCGATCAAAAGCAGGACAAGCCGGAGGACATCCGGGGACGCGCCGGGGTTCGTGAAAGTGGCGTCTTGTTGGGGAGTTGAAGGCGCCTGTTGGGAGTCCGACACGCCGGAGTGGAGCGGCTGAGCGCAGACTGCTGCAGCCTGCAGCATCACAGCGTGTTAGGAGGGGCATCAGTACAATAGTTCAGCTTCCCATGTGTCCATAGAGCACCAAACATCTGCACACATCTGCCACCGGGCTGCAGGACTCGACCGGTCAGGCAATGAAACATCCGAATACTTTAACTCATTATTAAATGGAATTATTAAATGCTTATGTTATATATTTCTGACTTATGGTTAAGTAGCTTAAAGCAAGTTATGTAGGTTTGAATATTTTTTTTAATTTCATTTCCCTCTTGATGAATCGGCGGATTGATTTCTCAATTAATCAATCAATTGTTTGGTCTATAGATTTCCCAAAATAAATGAACATGACGGTCCTACAGACATTCAGTTTACTGTCAGACAGGGCCGTAACCATGGAGTTTACATTAGGGGGGCCACCAAATCTGCAGAGCCCCCCACTAATGATCAAATGGGATGACTTTTTATATTCTATAATAATGTCTAACAGTGTACTCCTCTGTCTTCTCTCTTTCTTTGTTTCTTCAAAACATGCGAGGCTAATTAAGTTTAATGAGTTTAACCTGAGTGATTGATGATTGATTACCAATGTTCACTTATGATTATCTTTTCTAGAGTATTTTATAGCATAGCACATGTTTGAAACTTTTTTTATTTTGATGTATGGGAAAGCATATTTTTGGTTTTTAAGACCCCCCCCCCCATTTATATTGTAATTACAGCCGTTATCAGATCATAAAGAACAGCACCAACTGTAACCGTAAAATGTGACTTAATGACTTAAACCAGCTATCATATGAAACAATAAAAAAACAACTACAAAGCAAATTTGTGCAATTCTTATTGTATTTGAATCGCCACTCTGAAAAGTTGATCACTGGTCAATATAATACAAAAGTACTGTAAGATTGCTCCTAAAAAATGTCCTCAACTCTGTTTCTAAATAGAAACAAAAAGCAGACTGATGGTCTCATCACGTCCGCTCTCCGCCGCCCAGCTGGCGATGTTTCACTCGTTACCACTCCAAACCACTAAAACAGATGGCCCACATTTTTCAGGGAAATTGGTCTCAGTCAGAGAGTTGGATTTTGGATTAGTCAAATATCATGTCCTTTTTCCAAAAAGCTTGTTTCCCTTCTCATGCTTTAACAGCAACGCAATCCTCAGATGGAATTTTGTTGGAAAGCCGCAGCTGATTGTTCGGTCAAAGTCCTGAAACTGATCTCTGCGGTCGAGGAAATACTCCGGAAATGTGATTCATAAAGGCGTTTTATGTGCTTTGTTCTTGTCAGTTATACTAAGAATTATCATTATCATGCATGCATCAAATAATATACTAATAAATACTGCATATCTTGAGAAAAAATACATTTCTTATAAGGTCTACCAAGTTCATTGTCGCCTAGCAATGAGAGGGTTCCTGCCTGCACAAGTTTCCTCCGGGTAATCCGATTTCCTCCCACCAAAAACTTGCAGTTAGGTTAATTGGTAAATTGCCCATTAGTGTCAGTGTGAATGTCTGTCTGTCTCTTTGAATCAGCCCTGTGACTGACTGGTGACCAGTCCAGGTGACCCTGCCTCTCCTGGACTGGATTGGCTCCAGCACTGCGCGACTCCGTACAGGATGAACGATACAGAGAATAAATGAATGATTCTGTGTATAAAATGTAACAAAAAAGGTAGAAACACCCATCACAGCCTTCAATCGTCTTGTTTAGTCCAACCAAAAGCCCGGAACCCAATTATATATTAAACTTACACTTATTTGAAACACCTAAAAGAATATCCAGCAAACGGAGCCAATTGTATGTCAATCAACTTGATTAGTCTGCTACTACTGGTAAGTCTTGTTTAATTGGCAACTTTCAAACTCACCCTGATGACTCTGCTGGGTATCAGCAGGACTATTCGGGTATGCAACATTTGAAACCGACGACATTCTGTGATCAGTGCTGATTAAATCACAACTGTGTGCAGATTTGAAGCGGGCAGCTGTGCAGGTCATAGACTCTCCCAGTGCAACATGAAGGAGCCTGCCGTCTTATTGAGAAGCTTGTCTGCTCGACTCCCAGGCGCAGGAGGAGGGATATAACCCCTCCGTCATAAATCTCGTGGACCATCAGGAGCCTGGAATAGCTATCAGGTAAAAAAAAATCCTAACAAACTTCTCCTCCAGTTTCCTCGTCTGTCGTCTTACACAACCAGAAATTAAATCTCAACGGGCCTCCTGGATGGAAAATCAATGTCAAGGGACCGTACATGACATTCGTGCCTCGACAGTTAAATAAGAAACAGGTAAACAAATGTGTATAATTACCTCTTTTAATACTTTAATCTACACACACTCATTTTGTGCAATTTTCTCTCATTATAATCAGTGATGCAGACGTGGGGGGAGAATTGGCGGCCCTTCAGGGGTCTGCTGGGAAGTGTAATGTCAGATAAATAATTCGGGGAATGAAAGCTGGATATAATGACTTTAACCACTGACGGGAAAATGGATTGCACGACTTGAAAGTGCACAAATGTGCACAAGGAGACGGAGAAGTGCAGAAAAGCAAACGTAGTTCATAAATATCAATTCTTCTTCTTCTTTTTCTATAGTAGACATCAGGCAATTTAACTTTAATACATGATGCATATGTGTTTCGATTCTGTGTTTGAAGTGCTGTGATTGACAGCCAGAACTACGATCACCACGAGGTCATGTCGTAAAACAGCTACTGTAAATCAAAGCCGTGGTCTGCAGGTCCACACATGAGTCACAGTCTTACCTCTGTGTCTTCCTCGCCGGTGTTTCTCTCTTCAATTGTCTGCATGGCATCACAAACCTGAGCTGCTTAACAAACATGCGATCAAGAGAAACAGTTTGGTAAGTGCAGGCATCACATCAATATAGTAAGAAGATGAAACATAACGGATAAAGATAAATTTCCTTAATGTTAAAACAATGAAAAGGAGCACTGCTCCTTTAAATTTGTGTGGAGGGTAAATACTAAATGTGGTCAGTGTTGGTTTGTTCTGTTGCTGCATAGGAAACTGCTCTGTGTGCGGTTACAATATGTAACCTCAGCTGGGTCATGACACAAGCTATTCCTGCG
>CAAKHC010015755.1:64725-74827 GCA_901007825.1 Macroramphosus scolopax | reverse complement strand
TGACTCTCTTTCCTGCTCCTTTTTCATGTGTGTGTTTGTGTCTGTATGTGTGCATGTCAATCAGTGTGTGTGTGTGTGTGTGTGTGTGTGTGTGTGTGTGTGTGTGTGTGTGTGTGTGTGTGTGTGGGTGTGTGTGTGCCCGTCCATGTGTAAATCACTTCCTGTCTTGTCCAGCTTTCTCCACTTTCTATGAACCTCAAGTCATTTCCCTGAATGTGCTGAAGCACTCACTTTTAGTTATTGACTCCGTGAATCTTATTTCCTTTCCTGCATCTAATTTTTTGCTGACCCGACTCGACGTGTCCAGAAACCATTTGTAGTACACTACGATAACTTGTCGATTCTTCCCCTCGTGTTGAGAGGTCCATCTTTTACCTCGTCCTTTATCTGTTCTAGTTAAGTCCTTAGTGAGCGCTCGTCAGGGGGGCGTCCATTAACCCTGACGCAATGGTGAGCGCGGCATGAACATGCCTTTGACCGTCATTGAATAAAAGCACACTGCAGCGTCTTCCTGAGCATGTTTGGAGCTGCTCATCCGTGCAAAACTTCCCACCCATAATTGCTTTTATATAATACAGGAGCCATCACAGCTGTGCTCTTCAGAGATGCCTCAGGCGTCATACGAGATTGGCAGTTGTTTCTCTTTTAGGTTGGGAGTTACACAACTGGACTGCACAAAATATTCTACTATGTAGACAAATTATATTTCATCAGCTACACGTTGCGCAGTGGGAGGAACTGTCGTTTCCAGAAGTATATCTCTGCACTGTACATTGAATAATGAAGGCTAGAAGTTAACCTACTACATGCTACATGCATAGTTGAGCTAGCGTCATATATGTGTGTGTGTGACTTTGCAAATGCCTTTATCATTCTCTACAATCTGTCCTTGAACCCTGGCACCACCGCTGACACGTCGCTCGGCCTCCAGAGAAGCTGCACGCTCAAACACACAAGGAAGCCTCTGAAATCTGACGTCTTTATAGAGGCACGTTTGATGTCCTGCAACAGTGAAGCTGTAGTAACATTACACCCCGAGCACATGCCGTAAGTTCTACACCGCCGTGCCAAAGTAATGTTTGCGTCAAACTGCATGATTGCACTTTCCCCGCAAACCCCTTCTCTCGAGGGTTCTCTCATTCTGCTGAGTTTTGAGATTCATCCTGTTGTGCTCTTAAAAGAGGATTTTTGCAATATATGCATACTCCCAACCTGCTTATTATGCAAGGTTATCGTGACGGGATTCATTTTTCTTCCCCCAGCCTATTGAGAGCAAGTGGCCTATTTACATGTGAATTCCTCCCGCAGCCCTGCAGCCTCGCTTAAAGTAGCAAACGGGGCCACCTGCAAGGGGAGAGAGCGGGGGAGGGAGGGAGGGAGGCAGGGGGAGGGAAGAGTGCTCCTGTTTTCTTTTTTTGATGCACAGCAGAGCTGGTTTCATTAATCCTTTAGGATCCGTGGAGACCGAGGAAGAGCAGACAGAGGTTCTGTTTCATCACCTGAACACACTTGTTGAGATGTTCAATCAGTTTCTCTGGTTCCAGTGAAGGAATTTTGCATAATTCATAGCCTGGCCCGAAAAGCCAGAGGAAGCATGGTAACATGAAGAACCTTAAAGCCACATTCCCACTCTGCACCCTTAACGCCTGTTCTTGCACTGTGTAACTTAGAAGAAACTTGAGCGAAGTTTTTGAGAGACTGACTTGAAGTTTTTAGTGTGGTTGTCTCTGCAGCGGCTAAAAGACTGAAAATGAGGTTGAGGAAAGAAACTAGAAGAGGAAAGCGATAGGGTGAGGAGCCCAGATATCCAGAGGGACCTTCACGATGACCCCTCCCGCTGGAAGTAGTTCCAGGCACAACCAACTTGTTGGAGGCCCTGTGATAGACCTAGAACACACTGGAAGGATTATAGATCTCTCATCTGGCCTGGGCACAACATGAGATCTCCCAGGAGGAGGTTGGAAGGAGATCCTCACCTGCCACTCGTCTCTCAGTTGTTAGCAATTGCATTTGAACACAACTGCTGTGAGCTCATATGGAGAGACAGCGAGCTGAAATCCCTCCTGACCTGCCACAGCTGGTCTGACGGTCATCAGTTCATCAGAAGTAAATGCAGCAGGGTCCTATACTGCTAAACAAAATGTGTTTATCCTGGTAGTTATAATCCGGTAAGCTCAGGGCAGGTTAGAGAGCAAGCATGGTCTGAACTTCCCACCCAACTCTTTTAACTTTCCTCACTTTCCATAAGCAGTCGAGTTTAACGCCACGAATGCCAATGAGGCTCTTCAACATTGAACTGTTGCCCTTCTCTTGGATTTAATCACAAAAACACTCACAAACTTGATAAACTAACTTTCAATATCCTAGCGTATTCGATATTAATAGTCACTTGGATGATATAACATTAGGATGTTGGGTGTTAGGAGGGAATAAAGTCACAGTTGTTTGCGGTTGGAGGGACTTTGACCACGAATGGCTGACCGGGCTCGTGCGATGGCATTCCTTGGTTCAGCCTGTGTGAAAGGCTCATTGTGGAGGTGATGATTGTTCTCTCACCCCTCCATCTCCGTGTGAGAGCACGTGACCGTCAGCAGCTGGAAAGGAGGGGTGGGGGGGAAATGTGCATGGATTTGTACACAAGATGATGGGCAAATTACTTTTTCATTATCTCGACCATTTGACCTTGAACCTCGGGCGACACAGTTCCTCCCCGCACAACATCCATAGCGGACCAATGTCCAGACACAAACAGAGTCCACAAAGAGCTGTGTCCCCCTGCAGTCGGGGTATTGTGAGGCACAAGCCTGTGAAATCTGTCTTTGGTCTTGTTTGGGCATGAGGGATTACGGCGGGTTTGGCTGCGGTCTCCAACGCCCTCTGTTCTCACACCGACTGGCTGATGGGGAGATTCAGAGCCAAAGTTGTTGGGTACAATTTCAGCATTCCGCTGAGGTGACGGCACCACAACTAGTTAAAAGATCTGTGATGCACTATCCAAGGGTTAAACAAAAATAAGTCAATTATATAATCAGCCTTCTACCGAGTTGAAAACATCACAAGGAACAAATACTTGATGTCTAAAGATGACCTTCTCTGAAGCAGGCCGGACTAATCTAATGGACGGGTCACATCTCTGTCTTAAATCAGACAGCTTCAGCTGATCACGAAATGTTGCTGCTCGGGTTACACTGGAGCACCTAAATAATCAATGGTTTCAGAACCTAATCTGAAATACTTGTGCTACTGTGTGAACCTCCAGGACCTCTCAAGTCGTCTGGTTCAGGACTCTACTGTTACTGTATAGGCCGTCCTCCCTTCAGTGTTCAGTGGATGCATTGTGCAGAAGATCCGACACTCAGCTGTACATATCGTGAATCAGGTACGTTCCTGACTCACGTACAGCTGAGTCAATGTGGGAGCGTCAGCTTTGTGTCTCTGAAGAATCCCAGTGTTCAAAACAACACTGGCTTTAAGCTACACCATGTCACCACGGTTTCTTCTGTTGTGCATCCTAAATTATTGAATGCATCTGTTGCAGGTTGACGCGCCTGTCAGAAAGCCTCGGTGCGAAGGGAAAACTGCAGGGCCATTTGTTTTGTCTAGACACTCTGCCCTCTGTGTGATGATTGAAATTCAAATCAGATACCGTCTGCGATTCACTGAAACGCCTCTCAGCAGAGGCAGAATAATTCCTGGCTCGAGAGAAAGAAGCCTTTTCCGAGGGTTCACACGAAGGTCAAACACGTCTCCTCTCCAAGATGTTTTCATTGCATGTCTGCTGCTTGAGATAGGACACAAGGCAGGAGGGGGAGGGAGAGAGGGCTGAAGTGCCAAGGCCATAATTCAAATGTATGTTTTATAGGCACATGACATGAGCCTTGAAGCCTGCTGAGTCGCTCCAGGATTGCAGCAGCTATTTAACCTACGATCCTAATAGCTGCAGGCTTGTTTCAAACTATTGACTTGATTAGGACTTCATGTATCACCAGGTGTTACATAACTTCCAAAAACAACACCCAGCTATTGAAATGAATTATCATAATTCGATCGGTTATTATAAATAGCAGCAAGTCATAGCAGAAGTTATCTCAGGTTTCTTTTCATCGCAGCACTACTAACATTAGCATCCTATTCAGTAGCATTAAGTCGTTACGCCCTGACACTGGGACATTACAAAACAACATTGTGGATTTGTCCCAATTAAAAACATTTGTCCATGTTAGAACATTCATCAGTCGTCATGTCATAGATTTGCATTACGTAAAGATTGCGACTTACCAAATTATGACCGAAGTGCAGCGCTGGTATTATTTGTAGCATTGTAAACAATGAACCCTTGAGTAAGCACTCGGCAGGGAAAAAAAAACACCCTTTTTAACAGAAAGTAACCTCAAGCAGAATCAGTTTCATGGTGGGCGGCCATCTGCCTCGACCACATGGATCGAGAGAGCAAAAGTTGTAAAAGTAGCTTTTGATGCATTTGTGTAAACATCCGTCTCTTTAGTTGAAATTGTTGGAATAAATTACTGTAATTTTAAGTACATATTATGTTTCTTATTCAGTGATGTGTAAATGTCTTAATAATAACTTATATAGCTAAATCTGAACTCGTGTACAGCTGGTGCAGCTTTCTCTAGATATTTAGTCTGTGTTGTGATTAGATTTCTTTCCCCCTGAGTCTTTTTGGGACACCAAATATAGCTGCTCCGAATGACTCACTTAGACATTACCTCAAAATCAAATTGTCCTTATTGGAATCACATTGGACAGAAAATCTAATCTGCAGTCCAGTTTCGTTCCACCTGGAAATGAGAGGCGTTAATGTGCAGTTTCCCCTCTCCTTGTGTAATGAAGCCGGCGGCTGCTGACCTCCTCATCCTCCTCGTCTTGGTGTAAACAGCAGGACTCCCCTGATATTGGCAATAACACTGACTGAGGTATTTAAACAGCCACACTGTGAGGAGTCTCCACTCGGAGTTCATTAACTGCAAAGAAAGGCGAAGCTGAATAATGAACTAGGCCCCTTTTTCTTTTTTCCTTAGCAGGGAAGAGGAAGAGGGGGGTTGTTTTATTGATGTTCCTCAATGATTAACACTCACGAATTGGCGGCCAGAACTTCTCAATCTGCCTTGATTTCCATGGTAATCAGTTCTGGCTCTTCACCACAGGAGCCTGGAGCCTAATAAACTTCTGTGCCTGGTCGCTCTGATCAGAGATATTTCTGAAGGGTTGTGAGCTCGTGGACCTTCTGCCTCACAGCCTGGCAGGAGTTGCAGATAAGGGAGGATTGATTGGGTTTTTAGGGAGTCTCGGCTTTATCTCCTCTTCGTCTCGTGGATGCCTGGGCGGAGGCGTGGGGGGGGTTGGGGATACCTTTCTCCCCTCTGAAGGTGGAGAGGCTGCACTTTGTCAAGTCAGCTGCCGGGTGTCAGAGCTTGTGACCTACATGACGACATTATCATAAACATTTGAGTCATTCAGAAGTCCTTATCTGCTCTGTCCTGCTGCTGAATCAGAGGTTGAGTGTGAAGCGGAACGATCCGTGCAGGTCCTCTATGAGAACCGGACTCCCGACGTCTTCACGGTTATAATCTCCTGGGCGAGTGGGAGGGGACCCGGGGCTGCAGGGTGGCCTGGGTTATGTCCCTTCACCCTCACAACCATAAATCAAAGTAAATTAAAGTAACCCCGCTCCCAGTACATACGGAGCCCTCAGCAACAGGACTTTTCTTTATGACTTGAGATATATTAGAGCTAACAGAATGTCTATCTAGTAAAGATAATGTGTAAAAAATGTATTTGGGACATATGAGCTTAACAGGTTATGTAGTTTCTATTAGGAAGGAAATCGGTGAGAAACGGCTTTGAGAAACTTTCCTTTGCACATATTTTGCCATTCGTCAGCAGTTGGGGAAGATCTGATTCTGTGAGTCAACGTCAGCTCCTTCAGCCACATGATTAACTCTCAGTGAATATTAAGTATATAATGTTCTTACATTAATAGTCTTAATCAGTCACTCTTTCAAGTACTTACTCGTCTGGTGCAATCAACATCTCTTCGTAGTGAAGTGGTCACTGTTGGACCGATGTCTGACGTTTCACATTGTTCTACAATCATTTTGTTTTCTTATCAGCGTGTAGAAAACAAGTACGTAGTTGTACCTTTTCTGGAAGCACAGAACGTGCTGGAACCTCAGTGTTTTATTCTCTTTTTTATTTTTGGGCAGCTTATCTGGGGTATAATAGATTAAGAACTGCCTGCACCACCGCCACCACCACCACCTCCCTTCTCCTTATCCGCCCTTGTCTCACATGTCAGTAAATTCACTGCACAGAGTATCTACCGTCAGCGAGCCGACACTGAGGCTCGTCTCACTTCCTCCTCCACAGGGCTCTTTTGTTCCCTTCTCGTCTCGGGTAAATCACGCACGTCTGATTTCTTGAATCATTTTCTGCTCCTGAAACCTCGTCTGCATGGCAGGAGTGTGTTAGAAGGTAAAACACATGGCAGACATACGTTTTCAAGACATACGTGAGGATTTTTAACTTGAATTCATCAAGTGATTTCCTGCCTCACATTCCCTGACTGGTCCTTGGACCACTTCAGTGAGCCGAGTGGCTTAAAGCTTCTTCCTTGTGAATTCATCTCCTGACAGACAAGTTAAAGCTCTCTAATCTTCTACGCTTCTTATGCACTTAGCTCTGTCCGTCTTCACAGCCCGGCGGGACCCACATGGATCGGTCGCCACCTTAAAAAGCCCCCCAGTTTTTAGTTGCAATAAAGAGACCTGCGATTTTGGGACCAAAATACATGCTTATTAGAACTGAAACAGACATTTCATGATACCTAACCAAGTGTTTCTGTGCCTGAGCCGAAGCCCTCAGCGACCGCAGGGTTAACTAGATGGTCTGAGATTAAAATAAACTTAAGATGTATAAAACATGACACGTCGAATGACCTTTAAAAATGGCCTGCTATTGATACACAATCCCATTAAATCACGTTGACCACTGGCAAGAAATGGTATTCCTCCGAAATTGGGAATTATTTTTAGTCAGAAATTTATAAAGATATGAATCCAGACAGACGATCTCATCCTCCTCTTCCTCATTTAGCAAAAGGAAGAGAGATTTTGGATGCATCCCATTCTACATGCAAGAGGAGTACTGGAGCGGCCGGTTCAGGACATAATTAAGATGTTGGTGGGACAGTTTGAGGCTCTCCTGGAGGTGCTGGCGCCTCAACTATCTGCACCCAGAGCAGCGTCTGTCAGTCTGTCTGAGGTCGACTGGTGTGTAAACTACAGAGAGCGTAACAATCCACAGGTCCACCGTTGTTGTTACAAACTTCCTCCCATAAATATCGATCTATTACTGTCCCAGTGTTAATACATCAGGTAGTCACACTATTGTGACCACCTTATGTAACACAGACTGTTGAGTCAAACAGACTGTGTAACAAGACGTCCATTCATGCGAACCTGTTTGTCAGCCCTGCCTGCATGTAAAGACACAATCTGTCCCACATTTAATCCTCCTGTCTTTGTTCTCGTGTCACGAAACACAAGGTCCCTTTTCTCTCTGCGAGGGAGCCGCTCGTTCTGCTGTTTTATTTAAATCAGTGCAACATATTTCATTAAGGTATGAATACTATATAATAATCTATAGAAATAAAAAGATGTGGGTTTGAAGTGATGTAAGGAATGCAGTGCACGACAGAGAGAAGCAATAAACAGCCCAAAAACAGATTTAGAAAATTCCTTTGAGCTTTGCTTGAGTTGCAGATAAAGTCTCTTTTTCTTGCAACCCGAGTCTCAAAGCAGCCGAATCCTCCGACTGGAGCCTCATTAGCAACCTATCTCTGTGGCGATGAACACAAAGTAGCTTTGTCTTTGGGCAGCGTTTGATATGCTGCAGCAGGGCCCCCGAGCTTAGAGACAGAGCGAGGACTGAAAGTAGAGACTTCAAAAGTAGCCAGTGTCCACCTCCACCTGCCTCCGAAACCACAGACGAGACAGACGAAGCTTTGTTCAACACATTCGTTACTTTCAGTGGCGCCCGGCGTATCACTGCTCATCCCTCCGAAGCTTCCAAAACACAACATTTTTAGCATCTAATATTATGTAATGATCAATTAAAGTCTGAATTATAAAAAGCTTTCGATTGGCTCGTTGTGAAACAAACTCCGGGACCTTCCATCATCATCCAGCAGCTGCATGTTGACAGTGGAAAAACCTGAATGGAAGGAAATGTGAATGACGCAGATACAGGAAGTTAAATTAGGATGTAAAAAAAAAAAAAAAAGACGATGCTCGGGGATGAAGTCGAATGCTTTGGCTGTAAACCTTCTCTTTGGTCTGCACAGTTTGTTCACTGATCCAAGAGGGCCAGATGTTGATGCTGAAGGAACAATGAACCAATCAGAGGTCAGGTCATCTTCCCAACTTCGTGACTGACCTGGCTACATTTGGGCAAGCTTGGATGAGTTTTGTGCTCTTGTATAACCTGGATTGAATCATTGCCACAGTTTGTGGGTCCAAAAGGGAAATTACATGAAGGACATAAATGTGTAGAAGACAGATGCAAAAAACGAAGAGCTGAAAATATTTAAACGAATGGAAAAGTAACAAGACGTCCTCATTGGTTTATTTATGCAAAGATATCTGCACGGCTCAGTTGATGACACGCCAGGTCGGGAATAAATCTGAAACCGAATCTGCATCCAGACACGTCACCTGCAACCGAAGGACGTTCAGGTTCAAAACTCTTTCAAATTGTTTCTTTTGCATTTTTTTTCTTCTGCAAATAATAAAAACTACTGGCCAGCCAGGATTTGGCTCCGTACACTTTGTGCACGGAAAGATAAGAACCCGGACAGAACAGCCTGTGACTGTTGTCCACCGTGCAGATAAAGTAAAGTAGCTCTTGGTACAAGAAGTTTCCCTCCAGCGGGAGCGTTGGTGACGTGTTGGCCCCAGCGAGGACCTGTTCTACCAGCAGGTGCATCCTCGTCTGCAGGAAGTCTCGGCTGCAGGCCGTGCACGCTCTGCTCTGGAAAAAACACGTGGGCAGAGGCGAGTCAGGGAAGGAGAACAATCCCTCATCAGCTATTGTCAACATCTGCACTCTTCCTTCTACCCTCAACTCAATAATGCTGCCTCGACAATTTCCCGCAGTGTGCCGAGGCATGAATGTGACACTTTGAGGGTGTTTGACGCTTTAAGCCTCAATCTGGGAACGGAGACAAAATACCTCCTCAGTTTCCTTTTGTGTGCTGTCGGTGTTTCCATCCCTGCTCGGGTTGATAAGGGGTTTTCAAAATTAGAATTGCGTGACAATCTACGAGGCGTTGGAGCGCTGACAACATGAGATTTGAACTCTATTGAAGAAGTAAAAAGGTTGTAAATGTGTCTCAACCTGGGGCCTGTTTCCCCTTTATGAAGTGACTCAGGGACAGAAAGTATCTCAGTCCAGTTATTGAACGTTCTAGAGCTCAACCTCAAAAAGGCGGCAAGATAATCTGACAGGGAGAAAACCAGATTACGACATGAAAACTCACAGAGGAACATACAGAGACACATGGAAAGGATCCGACGAAGGCCGAGAGGGAACTGTAGGAACTTCAATACAAACTGAGCTAACATGAGGGCAGGCTGGGAGCTGATTGGCTGACGAGACAGGAGGGAGAAACCTACGAAAACAACGGCAGGAACTAACTAAAGAGTCCAAAACATAGAACATATGTAGTCCATAGTACGAACTGGTAGGTCCAGATAGGGACTGATAAAAAGCACTGATCCTTCATATGATGCTGTCAGATGCTGATAATAACAATCCAGTAAAAGTCTGTAGCTACAGGTTGCTCATTAGGATTCCTGTCAACATGCCTACCAAGTTATTTGAAACTGGATACTGTCAGAAGAAGAGCGTCTCGCCTGTCTGCTGCTCATGCCTTCATGTATGTTGTCATTCTATTTCTGCACTGAGGGGGAGTGAGAGTATGTGGGTTTGTTTTGCTGCAGCACAGTTGCCCCTCAGCTGTCTCAGCAGGGGAGAGGGTGGATGGGCGGGTTGGGGGGGGGGGGGGGATCCGGGCGCCTCT